>JANITW010000002.1:49556020-49577690 GCA_027564335.1 Erythroxylum williamsii
GTTCTTCAAGATCATGAGAGCCAAGTCGCAGGAGTACTCCAAGCATTCCTCCTGCAAGAATCGCCTCTGCCATCGCATGATCGCCTCGACCCTTTCCTTCTTTATTGAGGCTCGCACCCTCCTCAATGTATCCTCGATTTGGGCATGGTCCCGGAGGGACTTCTCCTTGAGCACTCTCTCCGACTCCCACTGCCCTCGCAACACTGCGTATTCCTCGGACAGCTTGCTCCTTGCCGCTATCGCCTTTACTCTTTCGACCTCCTCCTTGGTGAGTTGAGCTCTCAAGGCGCGCATCTCCTCCTCCCCCGTCTCAACTTGAGCCTTCAAAACACTAGCCGCTTCCTCCCGAACTTTCTTCTCCTCCTCTAAGGAAGAGTTCTGAGCCCGAAGAAGGTCTCTCTCCTCTGTTACCGCCGAGAGCTCGTCTTTCGAAGCCTGCATCTGCTCCTGAAAGCCCTGAACTTCCTGCTCCAAAACCTCCAGACGCTGCACCAACCAGTAGGACATGGTCGAGCTCCGCATACAGTTACGAAGGAGTAAAGACCCCATCTCCTGGCTACTCCTTTGATCAAATTTCTCCTCGTCCGCCGGGGGAGTAATCCTCTCAACAATGTAGCGGGACACGTCGATGTTCGAAATTGAGGAGTCCCTGGGCAGCTTAATCGAGGGCTCCCACTGCCCGGCGTCACCCGCTTTCTCCTTTCCCTTGAGTTGGCCCAAAGGACGGGGAGAATAGTCGACCATAGCAGGACGAGCAACCACCAAAGGACGAGGGGATTGGTCGGTTGCTAAGGAACGAGGAGATTGGTCGGGGACTCTGACGGCCCTCCTTCTCTTCAGAGGCCGTTCGACCTCCTCTTCTTCCTCGATTATGACTAGGCCCGGACCAGGCGGGACGACCACAGCAGGCGCCACAAATGGCTTGGGGACGGTAGGCGGAGCATTCCGCTGTCCGGAAGCGATGGGCCGAGCAACCGCTGAACTGGCCTCTCCCCTATCCGCCCGTCCTTGGGGCTCCGAAGTCCCGGCGACCTTACGCTTACCCTTGCCAGACTTGGGGGGGCCGGGGAAAGCATGAACCTTGACCATGGCTGCACAAACAAAGAAAGCAAGTTAGAAATCGAACAAAAACCTACGAGCAGGGAAAACAATTCAACCATGAGGGGTCAACCAGGCGGAGCGGTTTCCTCTCCTAGCCCGCTAACTTGTGGCGGGGGATCAATCAGAAGCGAGTTGGCCGAGGCCCCCCTGCCGTATCCAGAAATAAGCCGAGCAAAGTTATACTGGCCGAGCTCCTTTATACGGTTGACTACCGCCAGCTCCCCCTAGAAAGGAAGAGGTTCGACGAATCATTCCATCGCTCGGCTTGGGGGTACCTCCACGGCTGGGACTCGGAAGAAGCCCCCGGAGGCTTCACAAAGAAGTATTTTGTCCGCCAGCCAGTAATTTTGCCCGACGTCCCGGCTGGGCGATACCGGGCGTCCTTATACATCAGGGAAGGGATCCCACCCCCAGAACTCGGACTCTGGCTCATTCGCAAGAAGTGGCGCAAGATGTTGATCGAAGGCCGGCAGCCAAATTGGTGGCATAACAGAGCGAGCCCATTGATGAACCTCCACCCATTCGGAGGAATCTGACTCGGCCTTAACTGATAGCCAACGCACACTTCATCCACAATCGGCGCGTACGGTAGCCTCAATCCACCGACCGAGAAAAAGTACTCAGAGACGGCAATCCACCCACCTCTGCTGCTGCCGATTCCCTCATTCTCAGAAGCCAACCTAGGCTCCCAATCCCGAGGGATACTGTTCCTAAGGATTGACCGACGCAACTCCGCCGCGGACATCCTCGATTTGCCTTTGGGCAGTTCCCTTACTACCAGCCCATCTTTCCGCTCCCTTGTTGTAATCTCTTCAACGCTTCCCAACCTCGAAATCGCCGTCGCCTCAGCCATAACCTCCGACGACCTCTCGTCAACACTATCGCTTGAAGAAACCTCACTCCGGGAACTAGTAGACGACATGACTTACTAGGAGGAAATTTAGAAGAGGACAATGAAGGAAAGGGACGTACCTATTTGGTGGAAAAAGATCGGAGGTTTGCGCAACGCCAAAGAAAGCTTCTGGAAACTGAGAGCAAGAAAGTACGGAGGAAAGCAAGAAGACAGAAAGGATGAAATGAGAGTGAAGAAACGCAAACCGTCTGTCGGCCCTGAAAATTTATAGGGAAAGCATTTGAAGTGCGATCCAGCAGAAACTCGACGCGTGGAGAGAATCCAGGCTGATCCTGGACACGCGTCTCTATCTGAACGGGAACCGATTAGGGTTAATCGAAATGCGGAAGGGCGCGAGCGGTTGAAAGGACGTACGGGACAGCCGCGCAACGGTCACAAGGACGATACGCTTCGGATTCTGGAAAACTGTCAGAGAGCACGCGCCGTCAAATAATAAATGCTCCAAGTGCCTACACGCGCCCCCTAATGATGACAACCCGACCAATGCTCAATAAAGACGAGTCCAATGCTGGTTACATGTCTATTCTGGCATCATTTTGATCCTATTTCTCTAGTCAGTAAAACTCCAACAACTTTTGTCAACCTTTCACAAGTTGTCCAAGCCTTTCCTTATGCCTCCCTTATTTTGAAGCTTGTGTAGCTTGAATAGATGCTTTAATTCCCATTAACCTTTATATTTGTAGTCTTTTGTGCTAGTCAATGAACCTGTAAGTCGTTGCAAGGGATCATAAGAACATACTGATTGCAAGCGGATCTTTTTCAAATTAGTTCGAGGGTGCGGCTTAAGCAAATGGGGCTTATCATTAGGAAGAATTTGTTATAGTCCAGTTAGGTTGGGTTGGGATCCAGACATGATAAGGTGGCATTAGAACTAAAGGCATGATCTTAAGATGTAGTGAGATAAATAGGGGTAAAATGAATGAGTCATCATATTCTTGTTTGACTTAGTAGGATCCGATTTTAGATTGGCCTTTAATTATCTTACAGATTTTGAACACCTTCTGCAATTCAGAGTCGCAGAAACGTGGAAATCAGCATTTGGTCACTACTCATAAACAGAATCATCACCGTATATATATTTCTTCCAAAGCGATGCAGTGATGGCCTACTGGTACTGCAACAAGTTGAGCTATTCTTATCATTGCCTCCAAATCCAGAATTACTCTTTAGTTCAAATGTTGAGTCACTGAGGAGCTCGTTGATCAAGGGACCGAGAAGATCACGATTCTCAGACGATCTCCGGATGCAACTTCATGGATATACTGTGGAAATTGGTTGTTAAAAAGAAGCTACGAGTTTATATTTTAAATATATATCTAAATGATATAGTTGTTGGTAAAAAGGTAATTTTAATTTATAAAATACTAATTTTTATTATAGAATTAAAATATCATGTAATAAAAAAATTATATTTTCAGTGTATTGATCTTTTTTTAAGTAAGTCATTTAATAATATTTTTTAACAAAATTTCTAGTGTTATTTACGTAACATCATAAATAATTGATGTTCAATCAAATTTCTTAGGAGAGGCCTTACGAAAGAACAACATAAAATTATGAAGCAAAATAATTAGTCAAAACACACATTTCATCGGATTAACCAATGAAGCACACGCAAACTGGGGGAGTTTAACAGAAATGTCAAAGTTCAAATCTCTTGCCTCACACCCAAGACCAGCATTTATTAGAATTATAGCATCAGATTCAGGTACACACAACTAAAGCTCCATACTTATAGTCTTTTACTATCTACAAACCAACAGTTCAGAAAAGATGATGCGAGGAACCGAAAGTACCAAGCTTGCAGCCCCTAAGACACTCGAGGCCGATTACTTGCGAATGATCCACAAAGAGATTTACCTGCAAAAGCGGAGCGTCAACAGCCACGTACTAAAATATCAACGAATAGAAAATTATGCTATACCTTGGGACCATAACGTTTAATGAACCACTCTGAAGTCCTTGAATTTGATGCTTCAAACATGGTCTTCTCAATACCAAGTCTTCCAATGATTTTTGCAATAATGTCAGCCCGCAGAGAATCAGCATCTTGACAGACATCGTCCGCTTCAATCATAATCATGTCCGCTCCAGCCTCTAAGCATCTCTCAGCCCTTCTAATCAAGAAATCTACATCCTCAACAACTTCTGTGATACAAATGTTCATCTTCGTGTTAGAGGAGCAGCCATCGCCTTATTACTTTATTTGAATCCATATGTCACTCCTTTGGACGAGGAGCCAAGTGTATAAATTTTCCAAAATTAGCTTCTTCTTTTTTTTCATTTTCACACTATCTGCATCTATTAGCTGCAAATCATATTGGTTCCTAAAAGCTCACGTACATTAGCTATTATGGTCACTTAGCAACTACCACATTAACATACATGGACTAAGAGTCGCTTACCCGAGGACTGAGGTGGTGGAGATACATAAGAGCCAAATGCTCGACTACCACCGATGGGTATGTCAGACTTTTTAACCTTGAGTGAAAATTGAGGTTTAGCCCTCAAACCACCACTCTTGATTAAGCGCACATATCTCAAAAGAGTGTCTTCGGGAACACCAAGCGACCCAACATTAAATTCAATAGTGTCAAATCCAACATTCTTGCATTCCTGAAGAACATACATCATTTAAGAAAAAGCTAAATCACAGCCTGCAGAGAACAGATGATTATAATAAATATAGAAAATAAAAGTAGAAGGTAATAGATTGAGCCTTACCTGAACATACTGTGCAAAAGCTGATGGACCTTTACGAGGCAGATGCTCAGCCCAATCACCGGTACTGACATATATATGATGTTGGTGAGCCGTGTCAATAACTTGTTTGAGGAAAGATTTGGGCATCAAACTATGAGAACCTCCAGAGAACTTCAACCCATCTACAAACTGTCCCATGGACTCAAATATGTCCTGCAAAATTATTTCTCAATCAGCAATCAAACAACATCTAATTTCCCAACAAAGCATTATGTGTTTATAAGCTAATGAAAATGACGATAGTAAGAGAGAGGAGACTGACCTGAAGGAAGTTGTGGCTTAAGAGAGTGTACTGAGGACCTCGCATCTCTGTGACACCATAACGGCGAGGCTTCTCGGGACGATCGACTTCATCGTCATGGTCGAACCGATAATACACACTCGACGACATCTCTGCTCCGCGAGTTTCTATTTGGATCAAAACTAATTGCTGTAAGAATCATACAGAAGAGGATTACTATTCCGAAGTTAGACAGCGTCTTCTAGAAAATACTATTACAGGAAAGACATGTGTCCCATTATAATGTGGGCTCCACATCATCTATTGGTTGATTATGCATTTGAGCCTAAAGACGAAGACGTCTATCTTTGAACAAATAGTGAACAGGTGGAGTAAATCTGCAGCCCAAAGGAAAACCAAGCCCAACCCATTCTGATCCGATCTCTGCCATGTGATACTCTGCTTTCCTTGTATCCCATGAAAAGAATCAGAGTTTTGTTTAAACTAAAAGCAAATTGTGTAGACAGAAAGAAGCTTTTTGTGTTTCTGCTAATCTGTATTGTTATTCCCCTCCTGCTTTCTTGCTGCTTTATTCTTATTCTCCCCCATTTCTATTACTTACCCAATTGGCAAACCGCAACTATAATTGTTTCTTCTGCGTCTCTCTCTGGTTGGAGCTCAACATTAATCTGTTGTAGGGATATGGCCAAAAACATAGGCTTCCTGATTTGCCTGTTGATCATGGCAATGGATGTTGTTGCTGGGATTCTTGGAATTGAAGCTGAACTAGCTCAGAATAAGGTGGTGGAAGTGGAACAGCTGTTATTACTAGGTCTATAGTAACCTATTCTGCTTTCTAATTTGATTATTTGTTGCCAACAGGTGAAGCATTTAAGGATGTGGATTTTTGAGTGTAGAGACCCCAGCCAACAGGCTTTCAAGCTAGGATTGGCAGCAGCAGTGCTTTTAGCCCTTGCCCACGTTATTGGAAACTTGCTTGGCGGGTGTGTTTGCATAACCTCCACCAGAGACTTTCAGACTTCATCCGCCAACACCCAGTTGGCTGCAGTTTCCCTATGTTTCTCGTGGTATGTATGCCCCCTCTTCCTCTTTAGCCATATACATACGAAATATTAACCACCTGGTCAAAACTTTTTTATGAAGGAATGCCCATTTTCTTTTAATCCTTGTTCACATTCAAACTAAATGAAAGATATCAATCTGTGTCATAATGCTTGCTGGCCATGTTAGATTTGATATTAACTAGACACATTAAAACTCCTTCACGTGTTCGGTTTGTTCCAGAAGTCTAAATTCAATCCTAGCTAAATCAAGCAATACCCATCAATAATAACATATGCCTGGATTATATGATGCAATATCTGTTACTAATTTGCAAGAGCTGTTGCATGTACCAGGATCATATTGGCAGTGGGATTCTCCATGCTGATCATAGGAACAATGGCAAACTCAAGATCGAGGAAATCTTGTGGGATAGCACACCATCGCGTGCTATCCATCGGGGGCATTCTATGTTTCATACATGGACTCTTCATTGTTTCCTACTATGTCTCCGCCACCGCAGCAGCTAAAGAAGTAAAAAGAGCATCAAACACTTCAACCCCTGCCTAAATAAGGACATTCCTTCCACTTATTTGTGATGCCAGCCAGCCTGCAATTCTTCCATTTGTTTATTCCTTTTACAAATATTGGCACATCTGATTGCATTTTCGATATTCTAGTGTAAGCAGAATGTATAAGGTTTCAATAATACATTATCAAATTAAGGCATATTGTTCAACGGCTCCAACATTAAGGTATGACCATGTTTTTGTGATCCAGAGAGAGAGAGTGAGAGAGAGAGAATGTGAATATGTTGCAGATCAGGAATTGCCTATCATGATAAACAAACGTTGCATTCATTTACATAAAACCAGATAACTGGATTTTCTCAAGTCATCAGTCCAAGGGGCTTCAGTTACTTCCTGGCAATCATATTACATCACCCAAAGATAAGAGAAATCAACATAAGCAACAGTAACATACCAAGATACAAAAAAATTAGGATACAATTGAAAGACCAAGCAAGCAACAGATAGGAGAAATCAACAGAAACAACAGTAACATACCAAGAAACAAAGAAATTAGGATACAGTTGAAAGACCAAGCAAGCAACAGCCACGTCATTTTTCTTTAAACTACCAATAAGTCAGAAATCAATAAACATGTCACTCGTTCATTATGCTCAACTTTGTATATAAGAACCACAAAACCTACTTCCATATTAATGTCCACGTCATGTCACTACATCAAGACACAATTTTCCACAATATACCTTCTCCCCACCACAACAATACCATAAAACTTGACGCTAAAATAATCTAGCTATAACAAGAAACTAGATTGTGTCCATTTTCAATATTAGCCATCCTCACAATAAGCACAACTCAGAATATTCCATATTTTCACCAATGAGTATATATAAAACAAAAATCAAAACCTACATCCAGTGATTATATGTGCGGTCACTTCATGAAGAACCCAAAATCTATTCTTTGAACTACCTCCTACACCTCCCCACTGATAGCAAACCGCAAAGGTGGATAACAACCTGAGAGGAATAACCTACTGCCAATCACATTAGTGTAACTACTTACAGAAAGAGGGGAAAAGTTTAACGGGAAAAAGAAAAAGTCCTAATCATGTCAACACCTTAGTGTAGGTAAGTCAAGTCTAATCCTTTATTCCATGGTATGGGAGAACGGAACCATTTCCATCTAGTCCATTAAGATTTTTCAGATCATTTGCACTAAACTACAGGGAAATCAACCTGGCTAAAAGGATGTTGGATATTGAAGGGAATGAATGCTATTTTAGGTTCAGCACCCCACAGCTTCACCAAACAAACAATACTTGTACACAACCCCATAATCATACTTAGGAATAGGATAAGCATAAGCTCTAAGACACAAGTCCAAAAATCAAGGCCTTGAAAGACACATAATAAAGCATCCAAGATAGGCATTGAGAAGAACTCAAAATAAGTTTTAAAAAAAAAGGAAAATGTCAAGCGGAGTATACATATGGCCAGCACATCCAAATCTCATAAATGCAAAATAAAAGGAAATAAGAATTAAGCCAGATTCTTGTATGCATTGGAGACATGATGGTATTATTGCTAAGAAGTACAACATCTACAAACTTACAATAAGAGACTCACGAACTTATTTCAAGAGAAAAGGTAATAAACAACAAATTCATTTACAAATTTAGCTAACTTGATGCAAAGGAAAAAGTTGCAGCTGCCACCACCTCCACAACAGAGTGACAATACATTCGGGAAGGGGAATAAGCAAATGCATGTGTTAAAGTAAGCAGATGTAAATTAAAGCTTCTCCATGAGGTATATACAAATACCACACGAACATATACAAGATGACAAATTTAGGGTACCAGAAACAAGATGGTGGCATGATGGTACATAAAAATTTGCAGTCCTCAAAGAAAAAAAATGAAAACAATGTGTTAGGGAACATAGAAGAAATTAACCACATTTCCAACAGTTTCTACTCCCCTTAAGGCAGATAATATTAGTCACGATCCAACATAGACACTCAAATTGATCGAATGAAACAATGTGAGCCCATGTAACAGAAAACCAGTTTCCAAATGAAAAGACTGATAATATAACCTTTTATTAAGGTAATAAAGAAAAATATACTAGCAAGTCAAGACTGTCATCAACGAAAGTAAGCTTTCAGCATTGCAATTGAAATATATGCTCAAAGGAACATAATGTTTTGGGAGGAAACAAACCTATTTAATTCAAAATTACTAAAACCTTAAAACCAAAAGGCTACAACTTCTTAACTTGAGCAGCATAAAATACAACAACAAAATCACAATGTCACCTTCCCAACTGCATCAATCCTCCCGAGCTTTATAGGCCTCCAACATTAGTTTCGCCTGTTCTCTCATCAGCTCAATCCGTTTGAGAAACATCTCCAACTCTTCCACATGCAACTTCCTCCACTTCTCTTCCATCTTAGCCTTCTTCTCTCCGTCAACCAAATCCAACCCTCTCTTGACCACATAATCAGCCATTCCTCCAAAATCCACACTTTTATCAAACATTTTGCCCGATCTCATCTCCAAACAGCTCCTTCTCACATCAACTTCCATTTTTTCAACCCCCTCTTCCTCCTTTAGACTATCAATCCCAGGCTCCGCCTTTACTTCATCCAAACTCTTCCCGCTCTTGCTTGGCTTCCCATTCGGTTTAGCAGAACTAGGCTCCAGTCCTCCCCCAGTTTTCCCACTACCCCAAATCTTTTTCCATAATTCAAAAGCTTTCCGATCATGGGGCTTGGAAAACGTCTTATCTTCACCCTTCTTCCCTTTCACCACGTGATTCCCAAATTTCTTCTTCAACCTCGAAACCTTATCCTTCAACTGGGTCAAAGTCACATCAAAGTGCAACGAGTTCTTAATGAACTCATAAAACAAGTTCATATCTTTAGCCGGATCAACCCCTTTCTTCTCAGTAAACTCAATAATACCTTCCAACACAGCGATCTCATCGTCCTCACTCCACAGTCGTTGAAACAACTGCTTTTTCACGTCCTCGGACTTCTCACCTCCAGCTTCGGAGTCCTTCTTCTTGGCCCTCTTCGAATCTTTAGGAGTTGAGTCATTCTCGCTAGCCCTCTTCTCCCCAGTAACAGCTCTGGCAGGTTTAGATCTGGGTTTGGTGGTCTTGGGCGGTGACGTTCCCTCCATGGGCTTGGAAGCAATAGGCTTGACGGTGGCGTTAGGAGCATTCTTGACTGGTAGTTCGGCCTCCGATTCGGAATCTGATTCGGATCCAGACTCGGATTCGGATTCGGATTCTGGCTTATTGGAGTGTGGTGGTTTGGGGGCTTGGGATGGCTTAGACGAGAGTTTGCGGGAGTTGGGCGGAGGACGATCGTCTTTTTCTGGGTCAGATGAAGAGGCTTCATCCTTTCCGCTGTGGGCGGCCTCTTCTTCTTCGTCGGAGGAAGATGACGCGGACGGTGGGTCCTCCATGGGAGTGAGTCGCTTGGGTGCCATACAAAATATAATTTGGGGAACTAGGGTTTGGAGCGAGAAGGAGGCGACTCTCCAGAGTTGATTCCAGTTTGGATGTTGGTAGCAGTGGAGTGAATGACGGGTGAGTTTAAGCCGTGCGACTCGAGGGAATAGTTTTGACTTTTGACCCTTATCTTATGTAAATAATAATATATTTCGAATTATGTTAATATAAATTATTTAATTAATTAAAAAAAAACAGCTCTACATTTCTTATTCTATTTTTAAGATCACTTACATGATGGACTAAATATGGGAATCCCATCCTTCACAAGCAATTCGTTGTCACCATCTATTATTATTATACATTGCTAACAAGACCCCCAACTAACAGCGATTGTCAAAAAGGTGGCTTAGCTGACATTAACCGTTGATGAGAAAAGAACCAAATGGTTTGGTTCATCCAAAAGTGTTACTGCGACACGTTTGCTAGTCGTTGGTCCGCTCGTTGACAATGTGTACTGGGATATTCTAGTTTTTTATATTTTTACAAAAATAATTTTCATTAATCTTTTTTTAAGTGCACGAAATATCTTATGAGGACCTCAACTTATGAGAAGGCGTCTTTAAGTCATTCACTCTCAGACTAATCTCCGCTTACACCGGATCAGCTCGTAAAGGATAAAATGCTGGTCAAACAAATTTTTCCATTTTCATGACTCGAACTCGAGAGCTCTGATTAAGAGATGAGAGCACTGAACCACTTATACTTGAAATGTCAACTGGCAGGGTAGTCCACGTCATTTATTACTAAAATTAAATTAAATAATATTTTTACAAATACCCCCTAAACTAAATTTGTTCCTCCCACCTGCTGTCCTAAACCCACAAAAAGTCAAAACATCTGTCACACTCCTGCTTGCACAATTTCTGCCCACTGTCTTCACACCCTTGGAGACATCATTCGAAGTTAATGTTCTTGCTCACCATCAGCCCATTCGGAGACATTAATCGAAGTTATGTTCTTGCTCACCATCAGCCCATCGCGTGCCATTTAAACGCTGAACTCTAGCTTGAAACTGACGAGTCTTTATCTTCCAATTTCTAACAGGATAAGGGAATATGCAGAAATCAGCAAAAGACGTTATGACTTTTAGAAATAATAGCTGAAACTTTAGACCCCTATTCAGCTTTGCAATTTATGGTATTAATTACAATAGGATACTCCATATACTTTCAATGATTTTAGCAACTATATAAAGAAGTACTTTGACGAATCTAGTCAAACAAATCTTTATTCTTGTTCTTTGAAGTTTGACGAATGAATATATAAAGACGATCTAGAAGGCAACAACTTGCGGACAGCTGATCGATACGATGTTGGTTGTCCGTGTGCATTAATAATTATCAAGCAATCCTTTCAAACCTTCAAATAGATCAGGACTTATAAATGAGCATAATATTATGAGTTTACCGATAATGATCCTAAAAATAGTTGACGATGTCTTATTCTTATTCCACTAGTGAATTGCTATTTGCTTCCTTATACCATCCCAAAGCTTCGTGTAGCGTTTTGCTTCCTTTTAGATACAAAGGTTATCGATCTATTTGTATCTTGAAAACTCATGAGATGACTCGTTCAGTCCCGATGGTCCTATATTTATTTACAACTTTTAATGCCATAAAGTGACATTTTACTCTTAGTTATGGATGCATAATATCTAATTTATCTTGTTTGGCTCCACGCAGGTGTTTTCACTTCTATTTCTTTAAATTGCATCTTATCTAATTAATGTTGTTTAATTGAAAATTAATGATATAAATATTTGTTTTGCAGATGTTAAATTTTGAATTTCATTATAGTGAGGCATTAAAAAGATTGACAACAATAAATATGATGGGGCCAAGATTAAAAGGAAGAAGAATATGATTATTGATGAACTTAGCATGTTAGTCCTAAAAGGAGTATAGCTTAAAGGAGTTAAGCTTGCATCATGATAAGGGCAAGTTGCAATGCTCAATTGTATGGAAGAATTAAATTACCATAATGTCGAAGTCTACTACAAGTATGGTTATAAGCATCCTACAACAAATGGTGAAGAATCTAATTCTGATATTGACAATTGCTCTAAAACTAATACATAGCATAATATAAGTATGAATGATGGAGGGTTGTTCCAAGTTTAAGTGGAAGAAGATTTCATTATTATGTAGACGAGGGAATCTAGAGATGATTCAATTGAAGATGAGTTATTTGTAACTGATGATGAACAATATGATAGTCCGAGAACAAATTAGAAGATATATGTCAATATTGTATATAATGGATTTGAATACGATAATGTTTCGAATGGGGGTTGGAAGTATTGACAAGTATTGCAATGAAAATGGTGGTTATTCCAAAAATAGACAAAGACAAGAAGGAAGTTCATATGGTTGGTGTAGTGAATATGAAGATAGTGATGCTGAAGTTTAATCACCAGTTTGTATGATGATGAATGGTGCGTGTCATCTATTTTAAAGAAGAATATGTTTTCTTTATCCAAAAGTGGATATGAAGGATTTTAAATTTGAAATTGCTATGAAGTTTAAGGATGAGATGCAGTTGAGGGAAGCAAAAAGAAAATCTACTAATACTAACGAATATGATATTTTAATGTCGAAATCTATTATGAAAATGGAGGTTGTTTGTGAGCCATGATATCCATTTTGGGTATATGTTATATGGATTGGAAATTAAAAATATATATATGTTATTGAGATAGTAGAAAACAAGTATAATTGTAGGAAGGTGCAAAGAAGCAAGCAAGTTAACAAGAAATGGATTATAAATGAATTCTTACACAAGTTTGGGAGGAACTCAAATTGGTTAATTTCTGAGATGATGGATGATCTTCAAAGAAAATATGTATTATAAGTGATTAGATCCTAATGTTATAAGGCTAAATAGGAAGTCATTATCATGCTACGAGGATCTATAGATGATCATTATACCAAGTTATGGTTTTATAGACAAGAGTTACAATGAGTTGGCAAAGATGGGCAATTCATTATTCAAAACAAACTTGATGAAAAGTTTATAAATCCAAAGTCTAAGACTTTTTATATGGGATTTAGTGTATTGAAATATGGATTTCTTGGTGGATGTGAAACCTATATGGGAATACATAGGTTTTTTTAAGGAAAAGGTAAACTTTAAATATCCATACATGTGATGTTTACTTATTAATATCCTTTGAGTTCTTCAGCTCACATTACTCATTTTCTTTATTATAGGGTTTAGTGAATGCATTAAAGGATCGCTTCCTATAAGCAAAACAAAGAAAAGGTGCCCTAACATATTTATGCATATTGATCTAATGTTCACAAGGGTCATATATATAGGAGTTTATTTTGGAAAGTGGTGAGTTGCATAAAAGAAATGGAATTTAATAAGGTAATGGAGCAGTTTAAGAGTATTCCAAATAAGGCATACGATGATTTCATAATTAGGAAAGTAGACTTTTATGAAGGAATTTATAAGCACAAGACTAAAGTATGAAATAGCTCAAAACAATGTATAAGAGGCATTTAATGGATTCATTTGTGAAGCCCGTACAAAAAGCTTGAACAATATGTTAGAAGATATTTGAGTTGCTTTAATAACTTCGATACATGAAAAAGGGAAATGATGCTCAAATTCACTTATGACATTTGCCCAAAAATGAGGAAGAAAATAGAGTTTGCACAACAGGAAGCAAGACATCGTATCATTAAGACTAATGAAAATTTGAAATTCAAAATCACACTTTTTACAGACAAGTTCATCTTTGATTTACAAGCACGAACTTGTCAATGTAAGCTTTAGGATTTGATAAGAATTCTATGTAACCATGTTATGGCTTGTATACCATAACAGAGGGAGGATATTGAAGTTTATGTTAGTCGATACTACAAGCATAGATGTTATATGAAAAGTTATCAATATGCTATGGAACCATTAATGGTCTAAAATTTTGGGCAAAACTAAAAATCTATAGCCAATATTACGTCATTTGATCAAAAAGATGCTTAAAAGACCCAAAAAGTTTTTAAAAATAGATAAGAATGAAGAGCTGTAAAATATGAACAAGTTTAGCTAGGTTAGAATTGCAATAAGATGTCATCATTGTTATGAATTTGGTTATAATATAAGAGGATGGAAAAATAAGGATCAACATTTGAGGCAACCTAAATTGTTAAGGTGATTGTTAATTCTTTGGTTCATTTTATTTAAAATATGGATTAAATGTCAGTTTTTTCATCACAAAGTATACATAAATGTGTAATGCAGTGAAAAAGAGGACGATCGTAAAAAAATAAGTCCCTTTATCCAATATTGGTAGTTGTTTGGTTCGAAGACCCACACAATTAGTATCTATAAGATCAAAAACTACATTCTCTATCTTAAAAAAGGAGAAGAGGGTGGTTAGTAAATATTCACATTTAATTTCAAGTAACTCTTCTCCAAATTATTTAACAATACAACAACTTTTATTTGTACAGGCAACTAGAGGATATGGAGTAACATTTAAGGAAGTTAGTGGAAATACTTATTTTATAGTTGTCACTTGAGTACATCTTTACATTGCTTATTTGTAACCATATCATATGTGCTAATATTGTGCTTTTTGTTTTTTATACTTACAGATGAGTAGAAGTCAATTTTTTCAGTTTTTAAACCTCCAAATAATAATGCAATTACAACTCAAGTTTTCCAAAATACAACTAACAATGCAACTCAAACCAGGAGGAGCAAATTGAGGGCTAGAAGATCGACTCCAAGTAAATATCAAGTTATGATGGTGAATCCAGTGCATATTAAACACTTGTTGATGATTTTGAACATTATGTTTATTATGATTTGATAGATAATTTAGACGGCCAAAATTAGGTTTGATTGAGAATTTGGACATGTATTAGTTATGATAGGCTTGACAATTTGAAGATTGGTATTACTTATTCTTTGGTTCTATATTTTATTTTATAGTTGTATTTGTCTGATTATGTGTTTGACTTGGACTAAAAGTTACAATATATACATATGGTTGGTTGCTAGTATAGTAATTGTAACTTTGTTATTAGTTATACTTTAGTTGTGTCTTTTATTCTCGAGGTGTATTTGTTAGGATTCAACAAAATATGTTATCACTGCATTATGATTAGTAATGCTCAGCTTTCTTCTGTATCTAAAAAGTTTATTTGTTTAAGATAAGCTACTTAAATATTAGTTCAGAACAAAAATGTGTAATACTTATGATTGGTTCATATGTTTAGTTGTACTTGTATTTACCTTTGGTTTTGTTTGTGTTCATTTTGATTGCTTGTGCTTGTAAACACCTTTATTGAGGATAACTCTTAATGCAAGAGACTTATGGGTAATAATTAATTAATATAAATTTTTCTTGGATGGAGATTGTGCTTATTAGTCTATAATGTTTCTTTATTTTTAGCTGAGAATTGTCAATTTTAATAAAAGAAAGATTGTATTATTCTTTGACTTAGCTAAAAAAACTATATTCCATATTGAAGGATATGTTCATATAAAAATTAGTAAAAGAATTTTGATTGTTTCAATTGTTCATTTCTTTAACTTAGGAAAAGGAAACTACGTTTCATTTTGGATGATACATTTATATAAAATTAAGTCTAAAGTTACTAAGAAATAAAATGAGCTACATTTATATGAATAAGATTGGAATCTATAACCAACCAAGCATTATAACTATTGGATATATGAAAATGTCTCGATACTAGGGCTAAATGCATCAGATGCCCTAGATATGTAATCACACAAGACCTAAAAAATAAAAATAAAATTACAAGTACAATACTTATGTCAAATTTACGATATTTATTGTTGCTTGCAAGAGAGAAGTATATATATTTTAAAATATATATACTTCTCTCTTGCAAGTAACAATAAATATCATGGACAAAACTCTTAGCACAATACACAAAAAGACATCTGACATAATTTTTTACAATAATAAGCCTTCAACTCATTTACCAATACTAAATACCTACAAGAAACATATAATTTGAATATTGATTAAAATTTTGTATAATAACAACACTGTTAAAACTATAATTGAAATATTTACTTTCTTAATAATGCAATGATAAAAATGTTGACTGATATTAGCATTAGTGTTTGATATCCATGACTTCATCTTCTCGTTATTATTAGGGAAATCAATATAAGGAATCTAAAATATACCTATAAATCATGAACTAAATTAAAATAAAATATAATCAATACACCACATATAATAATAATAAATGTTAATATTGTTTTATAGTTGAACATGATACTTTCTCTCAATAAAATTGAGAATATATCTTTTCAATTTTTGCTAAATTATCGAAAGAATAGTAAATAACATTATTGAATCTATTAAAAGACTTTATACCCTCCCCATGTCAAGTATATACTATGTGTATAAGCAACGAAAGCTATATATATTTTATTTCCACCAATATTTGTTTTAATCCTATTACAATATCATCATATGAAAATATTAATATAAGATATCACATAAAAATAATATATTATACCACTTTTATATTTCTTGATGCAACTATTAAACCAAAGGTCAATGAAAGAAATTGAGTATATAAATGACTATAATTTTTAGAAGGGTTTTCTTTCGAACTCCAGTTGAAATTAATTTATTAATTAAGTCACTTTGGTTTGAGGGGAAAATTAATAAGGTAAAATTATTCACAGAAGAGTGTCCGAAAAAAGGTTAAGCTATCAATGTTGTAAACTTACTACCCTAATTCATGGTTTTTGTAAGAAAGATGATTTAAAATGTCATTATTTGATGAAATGTATAAAATAAATAAACATCCTGATAACATCACTTATATAGCCATAGTCGATGCATTAGCAAGGAACGTTAGAATAAAGCTACAGTTGATCACTTTTGCAATAAAGATAAACTATATGGTAAGTGAAGAAAATGGCTAGTTAATCTTTCCAGTGCTATAAATATCAAATGTAACAATTAGGTTTAAGTTGTTCTTCATTAACCAACCATAATAATATAACAACAAACTACAAAGTACACAAGTTCAAGCTTTGGGATCAATTAGATCCATTTTTCAAGATTTACCCAACTTATGAAACCACAAATCAGTTTTAATATCACAAAGGCAATTGAAAAAAAAAACAAAATATTGATAGAACATAATAGAAAATTGAAGAACACATTCCTAGTTATTAGCTATTGGCCACAAAATCTATAAAGAGAGCACATGAAGTACTTCTTTTAAAAGCAATTTCTTTTAAAATACAAGTTTGCTCCACTTCTCTTGTGTTTTATTCTTCTCAGTCTTTTATGTGTCTATTTGTAACAATGGTATCAGAGATACATTCTGTTTGTTATAATTTTGTTTTGCAATAGCAAATGGCCATTGAAGCATCATTTGTGTGACCTTCCATTCCTCGTTTTGATGGTCATTATGATCATTGAAGCATACTAATGGAAAATTTTCTGAGATCTAAAGAGTATTGGCATATTGTTGAATCTGGTGTACTAGAAATAGCAAAAGGAGACGTCTTGATAGATGCACAAAAGGCTGAGATAGAAGCAGTAAAGCTGAAGGATTTGAAGGCCAAAAACTATCTATTTCCATTGATAGAGCAACCTTGGAGACCATTCTTTATAAAGACACCTCCAAGCAAATATGAGATTCTGTGAGGAAGAAATACCAAAGTAATGCAAAGGCAAAGCGTGTTTAGCTCCAGGCACTTTGAACAGAGTTTGAAACCTTACAAATGAAGGCTAGTGAATATGTTAATGAATATTTATCAAGAACGATATTAACAAGATGAGAATCCTGGTGAAAAGATGGATGATGTGAAGGTCATAAAGGAGATTCTTCAGTCAATGACGTCAAAGTTTAGTTTTGTTGTTTATTTAATTGAAGAATCTAAAGATATTGATGAGCTGACAATTGATGAGCTGACATTCAGTAGGACATGGAGAATAGGCCCTAAAAGCATCATCAAATCCAAAAGGGTTAGACCATAGGAAAGTAAGGTGGAAAGACAAGAATCTAGGCACTAAACCAAATGAGGATCCAACTGCAAATTCACAAAAAAGGAGATTGAATCATCATTAATGGTAACAAGACAAAGTCTATAGATAAGTCAAACATCGAATGCTTTAGATGTCACAAATTTGGTCATTATAAGTCTAAATGTAGAATAAATTTACATCGTGATCTTGGTGTAAAGTCTAATTTTACAGAAAAGGAGGAAGAAGAAGTTTATCTTTTGATGGCTTTTCACAAGAAGGAGGAAATTCAGAAAACATGTAGTATCTTGATACGGGGTGCAACAATCATATGTGTGGAGATCATTCTATGTTCTCTAACCTGGATGATTCATTTAGGGATACCATCAAGTTTCGTGATAATTCTATAGTTCCTGTCATAGGTAGAGGAAGTATCAAATTTCATACCAAAGACAACTCCACACAAAGCATTGGTAATGTATGTTTTGTTCCAAATTTGAAAACTAACCTGCTTAGTGTTGGATAGCTTCAATAAAAAGGATTTGAGATTTCTATTAAAAATGGAGTTTGTCGTATTCAAGATCCACGAAGGAGCCTGATTGCTCAGATAAACATGTCACCAAACTGAATGTTTCCATTGGCTCTTACGAACTCATTCACAATATGTTTTTCTCCAAAACCAGAAGATGAGCATGGTTGTGGCATTTTCGCTATATCCACTTGAATTTTGGTGGTCTAAAAACTCTCTAGTAGAAAAACATGGTCAAAGATCTCCCACAATTTTAAAGTCCCTCCCAAGTATGTGAAGACTGAGCCATCAGAAAATAACATCGAGATAGTTTTTCTAAAGGGAAATCAAGAAGAGCAAAGGAAATCCTGAAGCTCGTGGGTTATGACATTTGTTGGCCTATTACTCCAACTTCAAATGGTGGTAAACATTACATTATAATGTTTATTAATGATTATAGTCAAAAAACATGGGTGTATTTTCTGCAGGAAAAATCTGAAGCAATAATAGCCTTCAAAAGATTCAAAGCCTTGGTAGAGAAAGCTGCAGATATGCCTATAAAGATTTTTCGGGGTGATTGTGATGGAGAATATAATTCACAAGAATTTATAGATTTTTATGAAGCTCATGCAATTCACAACTTACAATAGCGTACACGCCTCAATAAAATGACCTTGCTGAATTGAAGAATCGAACAATTATGGATATGGTTCAGACCATTTTGAAGAGAAGTGGGTTAATGAGAAGTTTTTGGGCAGAAGCTGTCAACTGGAGCATTCATTTATTAAATCGAAGTCCCACTCTTACTATAAAAAATTAGACTTTTGAAGAAGCATGGAGTGGTCACAAGCCATCTGTGGAACACTTCAGAATTTTTGCTTGTATAGCCTATGCACACGTTCCAGATCAAAGAAGAAGGAAGCTTGGCAACAAAGGAGAAAATTATGTCTTTCTTGGTGTAAGTGAGCATTCTAAAGCATATAAGCTATTCAATCCTCCTAGGAAAAGGATTATCATTACTCGTAATGTGATTTTTGATGAAGAAAAATTATGGTCTTGGAATAACAATTCTGTTGAGCAACAGCTTCCAGCAGACTTTGACGGAGATGAAAGCGACAAAAGGCAACAACTTGTTGCTGACAACATCAACCTCAGCATGAGCAAAGAAGGACTGCATGGATGGATGATTACTAAGTGCCTGGAATTGATCAATATGAGGATCCATTAACTCATTTTGTTCTGTTTTCAGACTGTGATCTTGTGATCTTTGAAGAAGTTGTTAAAGAAACGAAGTGAAGGGAGGTTATGGATGCTGGAATTGAAGCCATTGAACGAAACAATACATAGGATTTGACTGAACTCCCAGAAGGAAAAAAGTCTCCTGATGTCAAATAGCACGGTTGGTGGCAAAAGGCTATAAGCAAGAATATGGTGTCGATTACAAAGAGTTTTTGCTACTGTTGCAAGGCATGAAACAATCAGGTTAGTATGCTCTGGCTGCTCGAAATTTGTGGCCTTTGTTTCAGTTAGATGAGAAGATAAGTCTGCATTCTTCCATGGTGATTTAGAAGAAGAGGTATTTATCAATCAACCCCTTGGTTATGTTAAGTTTGGAGATGAGCATAAAGTCTACAAAATGAAAAAGGCACTTTATGGTTTGAAGCAAGCTCCAAAAGCTTGGTATAGTCAGATTGCTACATATTTTTCAAATAAGGGATTTCAAAAATGTCCTTATGAACACAAATTTTTTTTATAAAAGTTGGAGAAAGGGGAAAACTGGTTATATTTGGTTATCATCTACTGCAGAGTTGAAGATCAAGTTGCAGACCTATTTACCAAATCTCTGAAGTTTTATGTTCCAAAAGCTAAGAGCATTGTTAGGTGTTTGCTCATGGAATAGTTGACTCATCCTGAATTTTTCTGTTTATTTGTTTTCTGTTATAGTATATTTGACTAGTTTTTAGGAGTATGATTTGCTAGTTCATATTCCTAGTTATCAGCTGTTTGCCACTAGCTTTATAAAGAGAGTACACAATGTACTTCTTTTAAAAACAATTTCTTTTAAAATAAAAGTTTGTTCTACTTCTATTGCGTTCTATTCTTCTCAGTCTTTCATGTGTCTGTTTATAACAATTATTACGTGAATGAAGAACCCTAATTGGTGATTTTAGTTTTTTGGAATTTAGTATTTTGTTTCTAAAGGATGAGTGTTAAAAATTAAAATATGGACGTTGTAGTCATTCTCTTTCCCTATATTGAGTGAAAGATCGTATTAATTAAAATTATCATAATTAAGTAGAATTTTTTAAGGTTTATTTGTCTAAACTAGGGCTTCTGCTACATTGAGCTAGTTAGGATAGTTGGTGTATTTTTTTGATAAAATTTCAAATTAACAAAATAATTGATAAAAATATCCTACATGATCTTTTTTCTGTAAAAAAATTCTTTAATTTAATTTTAAAAATAATTAAATTAAAATTATTTATTATTATGTAATTAAATTATCATATTCGTACAATTTTCTTTGTAATTAATGTTAAATAATCTAATACTTTTAATTAATAATAAATTAGATCATAATAAAAATGAAAATAAATCAAACAAACTTCTTTAATAAATTTTAAAAACCAAAATAAAGTTGGGCCGAGCTTCCATGTATATTACTCATTCTTTGGACTTTATTCTCACATGTTGCATAATTGGAACGCTCCACTACTTATGCGTCGCTCCCATTAGCCCAAGTTCGCGCAATGGTCTACAGAGCGTGGACTTATGCTGCGTTTGGTTGCTGTCTTCGGTATCTGGAGATGGAACAGAACAGGACGGAACGGAATAGAACAGAAACTGGAGACAGTGAGGTGTTTGGTTGTGGTGGACAGAATAAAAATTTATGTCTCCATCTCAATGACAAAATGTGTTTGGTTACAGTTGACAGAACGAAAAAATGGTGACAAAGACAAAAATATCCCTGGTCCTTAATATGATTAGAAATATGTCATTAATTGATAGTTTTATTACGAACTATTTGTGTTAGGTGAAAAGTTAACAAATAATAATAATTATAAACTATTATG
>JANITW010000002.1:49660107-49670219 GCA_027564335.1 Erythroxylum williamsii
AATAAATAAATAACAAATAATAAATAAATAAATAAAAAATATTGTTGTTGATGATGATGATAATAATAATAACAATAATAAAGTTTTTTAATAATAATAATAATATTCAAATCTTTTTGTTAGTTATTTTTTTTATTTCAATTTTATATTTTCAAACTAAGCAATAAAATAAATTTTTTTTATCTATTCTACTCTTTAAATCAAACAAAATAATACATATTTTATTATATTATTGATTTTTATGTTAGAAAGAATAATTATTTTATTTCTTATCTTATCCCATTCTTATAAACGAAACAGCCGTTAAAGAGAAGCGCCCTCGCCAATTCAAAAATTTTCATTCTCCGCCCAAAATCAACTAGTCTTTCTCTTTCTCATCTGTCTAAGTTGCTGCGGACGAGAGGCGACAGCCATGGCTTCTCGGAACCAGAATAGACCACCGCGAAGTCCTTCTGCTGTAAGAACCACCTGCCTCCCCCTTGTCTCTTGTTTTAACTCTTTCTTTGGTTGAGTTACTGTGAAATCTTTGTAGAAGAAGGAAGGTATCCCCTTGGACAAGCGTAGGAAGATCGGGGTCGCGATCGGAAGATCTGGTTTTGGTCCGGACCGCAAGCCATTAAGTTCACTTAGTTCTCGGAAACAAGATGATCCTACTTCCAGCGATATGGGTAGCACAGAAGGTGCCAACACAATTGACTTCACCAAAGAGTCAGTCGACGCCTTGCTCAGTGAGAAGCTCAAAATGAAAAAATTTGACCACAAGGTTCTCTTCTGTCTTCTCTAGTCTTATCTGCTTTATATTGCCTTCTTATCATGCTGACTTTATGTGTTATTTTGCAGGGAAACTTGGAACTAGTGAGTGACCTGAATAGTAGGCTCAAGCTTTGCATCAAGTGGTTTCAGAAAAGAGACGCGGAGCATTTGGATGAGGAGGCCAAGCTTCGATCTGCTTTGGAAAATTCTCAGAAAGCACTCGCTGATACTGGTGACAATAACTTCATCTCTGAAATTTAAAACATTACTTGATTGTTTTTGCATATCTAGGGTTATAAGTGAATGACTGAAACATCTTTATTTGGATGAATTCATTTGTTGATCACCAGAAATGCATCAGTTGTGAGTAAACATTAAATTTGTAGATAGAATATGTACTAGATTTAGTAAAAACCAAACAGTTTAACGTGAATTCGTTTCTTATGCTTTTAGAGGCGGAAATGGAGATTAAGGACGAGAAATTAAGTGCTTCTATTGCACAGTTAAAGGAAGAGAATGCTTCTTTGCAGAACAGACTTGCCAAAGAAGAATCAGAAAAGCTGGTAACGTCACCATTAGAGCAGCATTTCGATTCTTTGGTTTTTCCTTTTCGCTTCCTTTAGTTCTAATTTATGGGGTACGATGAGTAGGACGCAATTGATTGTCATAAGAGAGAAAAAGAAGGGAGAATTTCCGCCGAGAGTTTAAACGCTTCCCTTTCCCAAGAACTAGAAAAAGCTCAACAAGAGATAGCCGCTGCCAATCATAGGGTATTGTCTATTTTATTCTTCTTACTTTTGATTATAATAATATCTAATAGACTAATACAGCTGCTCTTATCGTTATTATTCACTGATTTTGACTCGCATTTAATGATCGTTTTCTCCCTTGCCCAGTATTTTCAGTTTTCTAGTAGAGTATCCTGTAACAATCTTTGAACTTTCGCTTAAATCTATAGGCTGCTTCTCTTGATGATATGTACAAACGGTTACAAGAGTACAATTTGAGTCTTCAACAATACAATAGCAAACTGCATTCTGAACTTGAAGCAGCTCGTGACTCACTCAAGCGAGTAGAAAAGGAAAAGTCAACTATAGTGGAAAACCTCAGCACTTTAAGAGGCCATTATAATACTTTACAGAAGGAATTAACTCTCTCTAGGGTGAGTCTCATGTGGGGTTATGACAATTCGATTGTTATTTCCTGTTGTGTGCGGACTAGCATGTTCTTATTGCTAAACACACATCAACGAAATGGTTGGGTGTTAACTTAATGTCTCCATCTTTACCAATTTAGAATTCTCAAGACGAGGCTGTGAACCAGAAAGAATCATTGGTTAATGAAGTTAAATGTTTACGAGGGGAGCTGCAACAAGTCAGAGATGATCGCGATCGTCAGGTCTCAGAGGTGCAGGTCTTAACAGCCGAAATCGTGAAGTACAAAGAGAGTACAGGCAAATCTGTTGCAGAGTTGGATCAATTGATGACCAAAACAAAATCCTTGGAGGTTTGTTTACACACACACACACACACTCATACACACAATGCTATTGCATTAGTCAGCTGTTATTGCTTTCAAAGGTGTTTAACTGGCTCTATCTATGTAGGAGACGTGTTCTTCTCAAAGGGAGCAGATACGTTTACTAGAACATCAACTCACGGCTGCAAATGAGAAGTTGAAGGTCTAGTATAGTGAACATTGTTTTATTTCCTCTCGATCCCTTGCATCTTCTCAGGTTCTTTCTCACTTGACATTTACAATGTCATTCTTCAGATGGCCAATTTGTCTTCTTCAGAGATAAAGACAGAATTTGAAGAACAAAAAAAAGCCTTAAGTGAACTACAGGAGCGTCTTGTAGATAAAGAGCACCAACTAATTGAAGGAGAGAAGTTGAGGAAAAAGTTGCACAACACTATATTGGTAATTCATTTTCGGTTGCTCTTTGCGCTTCATAAAAGGCTTTAGTTATACTGAAAATCTCTTGTATTGCAGGAATTAAAGGGGAATATACGTGTCTTCTGCAGAGTGCGTCCCTTGTTACCTGATGATGGTGCTGTAACAGAAGCACCAATTATCTCTTATCCTACCTCCACAGAAGCTCTTGGTCGTGGCATTGACTTAGTGCAAAGTGGTACATACATATATATATATATCTTTGTGTCACCTTTCACATTTGGTTCAAACTTCAAAGCCCATAGGACATATTTGCTTTCATGTCAGCTGTAGTTTTACTGCTCATGTGAGTATGGTGATCAAAAATTACGTGCACAAGCCTTCGAGGATATTGTTTAGAAAATATACCCATCACAAAATTGCCTATTTGCTAATCCATTGGTATTTGTTACCAGGCCAAAAATATGCTTTCACATTTGACAAGGTGTTTAGTCATGATGCTTCTCAGCAGGCTGTTTTTGTGGAAATATCACAGCTAGTACAGAGTGCCCTTGATGGCTATAAGGTAGTCAATTTAGCTGATTTGCTTCTATCAGATTATGGCCAGAGCTCCATTTTTATCAAGATATTATTTAGGTACCCAGGCTTAAAAGAAAATTAGATGGTTTATGTTTGCAGCTTGAAATAATGTGTTAGTGGTCAATTACTTAGAGACATGCATACCTCACTTGGTTAATGAAATGGATAATTAATATGTCATCTTGGGTAAGTTGGTTCTGTTGGCATAGGAGCATATAGTCACTAGGCCACCCTGCTGAGATATTCCAGAGGACGATACACTTGAGTTAAACTCTGCAGCTAATTGGTTTGCGATTTTTTTCACTATTATTTAATTTGTCTTAGGCCATTAAAGTATGAAATAACCTTTCCAGCGTGATATTTTCAGGTCTGCATATTTGCTTATGGTCAGACAGGTTCGGGAAAAACCTATACCATGATGGGTAGGCCAGAGGCTCAAGAGCAAAAAGGTCTAATACCTCGTTCTCTAGAACAGATATTTCAATCTAGCCAGGCCCTCATGGCACAGGGTTGGAAATACAAAATGCAGGTAACATCTATTTATATTTTCACTCGTCAAATGTTGCCCTAGTAATGATTGCTTCGGAAACTTCATAGGCCTCAATGTTGGAGATATATAATGAAACCATCCGTGATTTGCTGTCAGCAAATAAATCAAGTGGTACAACAGATAGTGGTGTTCCAGGAAAGCAATATACTATAAAACACGATGCAAATGGAGATACACACGTCACGGATCTTACCATTATCGATGTTTCTACAATAGATGAGATATCCTCCCTTTTACGACAAGCGGCACAAAGCAGGTAAACTGTAGGCTGATTGTATCAGTTATTCATTTTTTCAAAATGTTTCTACAGTTTTGAAGTTGGTAGTTGGTTATGATAATTTGCTGTTTGACATGGGAAACCATCACGCGCAGAGTATTAATTTCAATCTCTAAATAGGAATTTCGTTATGGCAAAATTTCTTTTCCAGGTCAGTAGGCAGGACGCAGATGAATGAACAGTCATCAAGAAGTCATTTTGTCTTCACATTGCGAATTTCTGGAGTAAACGAGGTACGAATACCTGTAATTTCATGATGTTTGTATGCCAATATGTTCCGCTTCATCTAAAAATTTCCTTTAATGGGTTGTTAGGGTACTGAACAACAAGTACAGGGAGTATTAAACCTCATCGACCTTGCTGGGAGCGAACGACTCTCAAAGAGTTTGTCAACAGGCGACAGGCTAAAGGAAACTCAGGTATCTTCAATTTGACTGGTATGCTATTATACGTATTCATCTCAATATGCTTACCTAGTTTTCTCGTGTCCGAACAGGCTATAAATAAAAGTCTATCGTCATTGGCTGACGTCATATTCGCCTTAGCAAAGAAGGAGGATCATGTTCCCTTTAGGAATTCAAAGCTAACATATCTTCTCCAGGTAGAGTAGTTCCTTTAGCATTTTCAACCTCCGCATAATAAGTGCCCTTTTGGACGGTCTTCTTCTAACTCTTTCAAGTTCTATAATCAGCCTTGTCTAGGTGGGGATTCCAAGACGTTGATGTTTGTCAATATTTCTCCTGATCCCTCTTCGTTAGGTGAATCACTCTGCTCGCTACGATTTGCTGCCAGAGTCAATGCTTGCGAAATTGGGATTCCTCGACGACAATTAACACTAAAGCCAGCTGATTCCCGTTTGAGTTATGGCTAATTCTGATATGCTCATTGACAAGTCCTGGCCACAACTCTCCAGCTTGCTAGCAGAGTAACTATTATTATTCGTAAGAAGGGTCATGAATCATGATTCTGTATTCGGGTTGTACAATATATAATGTTGTGAGTTGTTCTTTCTGCATGGGATGTGTGATTACTAATTTTACCATAATTATGGTGATATAAGTATGCTGATTTGGATTTCTATTCCAGGAGAAACCTAATTTCTTGAAATGGCCCTGGAATGTTAAGAATGTTCATCAATTGGTGAACATAAACTAATAGGAACTACGCTTTCTATTGTTCTATTAGTCTGGACTGGTAAAACTAATGCTCTGTCTTTACATAGATATTTTTTTGCAAAATGAACTAAAGCACTAGCAAAAGCTATTATATCACTGTAATGTAAGGCCATTTACAAACAAGTTAAAGTTCAGTACAAAAAACCACGAGAACAAAGTTATAAATTATCAAAGATTTCATTTAATCTTTATGCCTGGTGTGAGCTTGTTTTGCGCATTCCTTGTTATTATGATCTCTCTAATTTAGTTTAGAGTGTTGTTAGCTAATTGATGTTTTCCAGTGGTTTCCATTTGGTGTAATATGCTGTTTCTTTCTCTCCATATTGAATAGATTGTTGAAATGAAAGCAGTTTTGAGTAGCTCTCCATTTTGCTTGAGTTCCTTATCCTTCTTGATAACCATGTCATGACTTTAAAGTAGCCAACTGATTAAGGAAGTTTTGGGGTTTGAAATTTGTTGCTATAGCGTTTCATATCATGGTGCATTCTCCGTCTCGGTTTTGTAAATTTTGTAGCAAGAGTCATTAGTGAAATACCCTTTGGTATTAGATAATCGAATGATTATGCAAGTGATGAAGTTGAGGTAGATAATTTGATAGTAAAAAGGATCCTTTAAAGTTACAATGCCAAACTCAATGTTGTATGATGAAGAAACTTTAGAATCTTAAGGAATTTTATTTCTTAAATATAGGAGAAGGTTTGGGTCGGGACCCTCACTGGTCAGGTATTGTCCCCTTTAGTCGTCAGGTCCTTTAGTGAACCCTATCCCCTCTTGGAGGCATGCGGGAGTCGAACTTGTGATCTCAGGATTTTATTACGTTGAGACGTACGCCTCTCACCACTGAACTAATTAAGATGTAGTGAATAATTCCTAACCCCTTATCTTCTTTGGGATACATATCTCCTCCCATTTAGTCTTTTCTCCTTTTGAATTTTGTACCTTATTAGACCATAAGAAAGCTTTGATACTCCTTTCAATCTTTTTGATGACTCTTTTAGGAAGAATTAAATGAGCACTCCAATGCATAAGTAGACTATTTAGGATAGAATTGATCAAAGTGAGCCTAACAGCAAAGGATAAAATTTGCTTCGTATGATTTAATCAGAAGAATGTAGTATCTAAATTTTGGCTTAGCAGTATTAATGGGAATGCTAAGGTATTCTAAAAGGTGGAGATTGAAATCTGTAGCTAGATCTCTTACTCAACTCAAATGGATTCCTCGCATCAGAATAAATGAACATATTGCTTTTGATAGCATTGACCTTCAATCTAGAACAAGTTAAGAATAACTCAAAAATACCTAATATTATTTCAATGGATTGGATTGGAAGTCGGCACCACATAACAACATAGGATCATCATCAAATATCAAATGTGTGAGCCTCAACTCCCTACATCTATGTTGGTATTGGCATATGTTATGGATAAAGCTTCCATAGCTAGTGTGAATAAGTAAGGGGAAAGAGGATTCCCTTGCTTTATTCCCCTGGTAATTCTAAAGATTTGGGTGGGAACTTTATTAATAAGAATGTTAAAAGTAGTTTTGTGATGCCTTCATTATCCATTTAACAAACTACCGTGGGAATACAAGAGCCACCAAGCAAGATTGAACTTCAATTTGATGGTGTAAAAAGCTTTTAAGAAATCAATTTGAAATGAACAACTTCTGATGGCTCTACTTAATGTGTACTCTTTCATTAACTCCTACATGGGAAATATGTTATCTCCTATTGATCTCCTTATAATGAATGCACCTCTTAAGTAGGGTCAATGGCATTCTTCAAAGCCAACTGAATATGTTCGCTATAATCTTTGCAATTGCTTTATAAACATTATTACAAAAAGATATTGTCCTGTAATCCACCATGAAACATGGATTCTGCTTTGGAATAAGACATATAAATGTGTGGTTTATTTCCTTCAACATATTAGATGAAGCAAAAAATTCCTTCACAGTTTCAGTGAATAGTTTACATGTGATATCCCAAGTCTCCTAGAAGAAACAAGCAAAATATCGATGGGGTCCTGGAGCTTCGGATGGATGCAAACTGAATATAACTTTTTAAATCTTATGATGCATGATGGGTGATATCATGTATTCCTTCATCTTTTGATTGATAAATCTTTCAAAGAATCTACTAGAGTTGAATTCCTTGGGGTTATTATTTCTTTAAATCCCATCAAATTAGTAAAGATCTCCGAAGCAATTTCTTGCAACTTTTCCTTATTAGTGTGTAAAACCCCATTATCTTGAAGCTCAGTTGTCTTGTCTTAGTTTCTTTTGGCTATGATCAAAGAGTAGAATAATTTTTTGTTAGCATCTCCATACCCTAATCAATTGATCCCTGATTTATGTTTTAAAATGGAATTGTACAAGGATAAAACCTCCTGTTACTTTTTCAATCTCTGACTCTAATATTCTCATAACATTGTTATGAGGATGCTTATATCTCTTGAGCAAGCATTAGGTTGTTTTTAGCTTCTGATATTCCTTTAGTCTATTCTTTAGCAAACTTCTTGATTGTAACCTTAACATGTTTGAGTTTCTTCATAAGTTGAAAAACTTTATAACCTTTCACTTCTATACTTCATTTTGTAAGCACCAATTCTTGGAACTGGTACTTTATGTGAAGCCATTGGAAAATCTGAAAGGGGCTCCTGATGTCTTAGAGGGATAAAAGCTCAGGATATTTATCCAAGAATGATCAGAACAAATGTTTTCACCGAAATGAGCATAAGAATGTGGGAATTGTTTAAGCCAATATTGATTTACCAACACTCTGTCTAACTTCTTTTGATCATCAGATCTCCTTGTTTAGTCCAGGTGAAAAATCAAGCTGTATAACTTAGATCTACTAGACCAACTTTTTGCACCAATTCTGTGAGCCCCTACAGGTTCCCATATGATGATTTCTACCTCCTTCTGCTTCTAATGGAGATGAGATGTACTTAAAATCTCGAGTTATCACCCAAGAATTTGTAATTCCAGCATGCATGACTTTAATATCTTCCTAGAGTTTAGCTATTTGAAATAAGAAGTTTAAGACAGAAAGCACAGTTAGTTCAAACTTACTCTGCACTCCATGAAGTTGAAATTTCAAATGCAAAACTTGATTTGATTCCTATGTTACTTGAACTATGATTTTATTTGGTTGTAAACAGATAGAATTTTTCATTCAACTCCCAAAATCTTGAGGAAATTCCACATATGAGGCTATTTTATTTTTGTTTCAAGAAGTCCTACAAAACAAGGCTTCTTTTCCTAAATGACCTCTCTCACAGTTTGCCTTTTAAGAGGGTTATTTAGCCCTTTAACATTCCAAATGAGTACTGTTATGTTTATTAGGGTGTTGATTCCCTTTCTGTTTAATTTTCCTTTTCCTTTTAGTAGATTTTCTTTCGGAGCTAGTGGTAAATTTCTTTTCCTCTTCCATTTTCATGGTATTCTCCTCTTGTTCAGTAAACGAGTTTTTTGATTCTTTATGAAGTTCCCTTATCACCTCTTGTGTCTCAGCCACAATATCCTTACTTCCTTTTTTCTCAAGACCTTTCTTACTCCACCTAGCTACAATCCAGGCTTAAACAATCGAAAATGCAAATCTCTTACTCTAGAAGAACCCTATTAGAGTTAAGGATCACATAAAAGCTCCAACTTTGAGTAACTACATAGGTGGTATAAGAAGAACATCCACCATGAGTTCTTGGAAATAACTAAGTTTTCCTTTATGTTGTTGAATGTCTATTATGTATTTCTAGGCTCCAGCAAGTTGGTGAACTATAAATTTCCCCTATTTGACAAATCTAGCATTTTGATTCCCTGGAGTAAAAACTCCACCATTCTTGACACTTTAAACCACACAAGGGAACTCTTCCTGAGAGAGATTATTCCATTTACTTAATCGCTGACATTCCTAAGGGATAGCAAGGCCCTTATTTGTATGTCATGTTATATAATTCTATAATTTAATTGTATTTAAAATTAATATTTTGTTTGGTTATAATTTTATATTTGATTGTAATTTTAGGCTCTTTGAATTTATATTTATTTATAAGTGAAATAAAATTTATTTGATTGTTATTATTAATAAAGTTATACATTTATTATTGAGACAATTAACAATTAAGTTTAGATAATATTACAAATAGATAGATTTAATATTAATCTTTAATGCAAAATCTATTATTAAGTGTTAATAATAAACTATTTATATTTCATTAATTTAAGAAATTAAATTAGTTAAAAAGATAAAAAATTAAATTGTATTTTTATTAGTAATTAATATTCAATAATTAAATAGATATATTTAAATTATGAATAAATTAAATAAAAATTCAAAACAAAATTTTATAACTTTTATAAGTTATAAAAGTGTGACAAAATTAATATTAAAATTCAATGTGAATTTAACAATGAACGAGAACAAAAATAGAAGTGAAACATGGCCCTAAATTATATAGAATGTAAAACTAGTGGAATGGAATTTATTCACAGAACGTGACCTTAATATGGGTTTGCAAATAGTATCCTCCGCTTACCCGGTTCAGCTTTCTTCTATTTCTAGAATCTGCTACTTCTTAGCGACATGTTGGTTTTGGAATTAGAAAAGCGAAGGACGATATAAGAGGTGCAATGGAATTATATTCATGATGTACCGAATAATATAATCCTGTAATTGAACGAGCCCTTAAAATGAGGATTAAAGAGTTGCTAAAACAGGAAGGGCAAAGTAGAAGGCGTGCAAGTCTCAAACAATGTCTTTTGACAATTTGACATTAGCAATATAAATTGAAAATTGCGAAAGCAACTTTCAGTAATGGTAGGAAGGAAGGCTTGAGCCCAGGGACGGTGCCAGACTCATTTCTAAGGAGAGGTCAGGGTCAACAT
>JANITW010000002.1:49690733-49712929 GCA_027564335.1 Erythroxylum williamsii
CCTTTGGTCCTACAAAATAAAATAATTGCAGTATCAATTGTCCTTATAAAAATTATGCAGAATTTAATATCAAATGATAACAAAATACTGCCAATTTGCAATTTATAAAAGTTCAACGGAAGGACCCAAATTAAGCACGAAAATCATGAATTAGAAGTCAACAAGTGCATAATTACTTAAGAAAGCAGGGCCAATTTATAGTATAAATTTGGCTCAATCACACATAAATTATGAATTTATATTAAATAACAAACCTCAGCTCCATCTTGACTGGAGGGAAGTGGAGTAGATTTGCAGGTTCTCTTGTTATGATCACTTTTGCTACTTTTGGCGCACAATTGGAATTACTCCTTCTGTGATAGCTTACGAGAATTCTTCACTTGCTTTAGTTCATCTTTATCTTTTCGCTTATTTTTCTTGGGCTACCAAGCATAACTTTTTCCAAAGCTATGTATATTTTCTTATAAGTATTTGGTGATTAGAACTTTTGTCCTTTAATTGGTTGCAAGACATTCTCATAAAATTTCATGGAGCTTCGTATATGATAACATTCATCTACATATGCTTCTAGTTGTTTTTTGACATGAAAAATGACAATAATTGCATGACTATAAAGATACCTATAGAGTTCTTATGCCCTACAATTGCAAATCTACCCCTTCCTTAATGGACAATATATGTGTCATCTCTATTAGCCATTCCATACTTCTTGTCTTCATTTCAAATAATTCTCGGGTGGTATTTCCCCTTTCTATCTCCTAGTTTGCTCCTTAAGGGCAATGTGTCTCTTTGTTAACGTAGTTCTAAGAGTCTCTAACATACTAATGTTAGGCCGACATCTGACCGCTAAAATTCCATACTTCTTGTCTTCATCTTGCTATATGTTTTCTTCAAATATTCAAGGAGCAAATTATAGGGGAATAAGTGCAGTAGATATACTAATTAATAAAAAAGAACACTTTATATGAATTCAATTGACCGTCAAAAGCTCTTCGCGGTATACGTTCATTCACGCTATATGCTATAACAGATACATATGGCAGCTTCACCTCTCGACAGTCGACACTCATTTCAACCGCAGTCAGATTTACCGCCCAAATGGCGAGACCCGCAGAAAATTCAAAGCCCAAGTTCCCTCACTGGTACTCACCTGAAACAGGGATCTGTAGCAGCTTACACAGCTCCAGGACTTTACCCGACGATCCTTTTCTTGATGCTGTTTCATTCATTTTTTCGCATAAACACGACGGTGTCACTGCATTCATTGATTCCTCATCTGGATCTTCGATTTCTTACTTAAAACTCTTACCTCTGGTTAAATCCGTTGCCTCTGGTCTCCACAACGAGGGCATCAGGCAAGGTGATGTTGTTTTGCTCTTGTTGCCCAATTCCATTTATTTTCCTCTTGTTTTCTTGGGTGTTCTCTACCTAGGTGCAGTTGTTTCTACTATGTACCCACTATGTAGTGCACAAGAAATCAAGAAACGGATTGTCGATTGCAAAGCACGTATTGCTTTTACTGTGTCCGAGAATTTCGCTAAATTACAGTCTTTGGGGATACGTTTCATTGGTGTACCGGAAAATGGGAATTTGAATGTGAAAACCGATGGTTTTGAAACTTTTAATATGCTACTTAACGATTTCACCGACTTGGCTTTAAAGCCTGTCATTAGGCAGCAAGATACGGCTGCAATAATGTATTCATCAGGGACAACTGGTGCTAGCAAAGGGGTTGTTATTACGCACGGGAATTTTATATCTATGGTTGAGCTGTTTGTAAGGTTTGAAGCTTCACAATATCAGTACCCGAGTGCCAAGAATGTTTATTTAGCTGTTCTGCCGATGTTTCATATCTATGGCCTGTCACTTTTCGTCATGGGGTTGCTGTCGCTAGGATCAAGTATTGTTGTCATGAGAAAATTTGACATTGAGGAGACGGTAAAGGTAATTGATGAGTATAAAATAACTCACTTTCCGGTTGTTCCACCAATTCTGACTGCCTTAACAAGGAAAGCAAAGGATGTTTGTGGAAATAGCTTGAAGACTTTAAAGCAGGTGTCCTGTGGGGCAGCTCCTTTGTCTGGAAAAGCCATAGAGCATTTTTTGGAGTCTTTCCCTGATGTCGATTTGATTCAGGTATACATTCAATATTGACATTGACCTTTACGTTGGCAGCTTCAATGGGCAATACTATGCAGTCTCTTTTTTTTTTTTTTTCAAAATCTCTTTAACTTTTTCTTTAGGATGGGAATTAAAGTTTCCACTCAGAATGTGCGAATCAAGCTTCCATGGGCACGCTTCCATGCGTACAAGATTCAGGATATAACAATGAAAGTTTTTGAAGTTGGAATCGTATACAGAAATGTTAGGTTTCTGTTAGTAGTTGGTTTAATTTTAAAAAATAGTGACATTTGTGCTATTGTAAAGACTTTAATGTTCTGACTGGCCTATCTGGCTGGATCTGGAGGGTCCTTTCAGTTTTGGAATATCATGCCATGGATTTATCTTTTCCATAGGGCTATGGAATGACTGAATCGACTGCAGTTGGAACTCGTGGCTTCAATACCAAAACTTTTCGGAAGCATTCCTCCCTAGGACTTCTGGCTCCAAATACAGAAGCCAAAATTATGGATTGTGTTACTGGTTCATTTCTCCCTCCTGGAAGAATTGGCGAGCTATATATACGTGGATCTGGTGTCATGAAAGGTAATAAATTGCATAGCCTTGTTGGGTGCAGTAATAAATTTCCAACATTCTTTCCACTTCAATGGGTAATATGATGTTGTGTTGGGGCAAAGTCAAAGGTACTTCTTTTGCATAAACATCTGTATTACTTGCAATTGACAAGGTAAAAGTTTTGTATATACTGGACTTTTCGGTCAGATGTAGCTCATGTTGTTCCCTCACTCGTCCATTCCACAGCAATGTCAACCTGGTGCTTCATATTGAAGCAATTGGTTAAGTATGGGAATTCTATCTCCACTGCATATAGGTGGGTGTACAGAAGTCACTCAAGAAGTTGGCATGGCCAACACATCCAAATTAAATCATGGAAGTCCTGAAACTAAGTCCATAGTTGAGATTTGTAATTGCTTCATGAACTATATGAACTGCTAATAACCTGTTGAATGGAATTGTTGGGTTAGAGTTTCTGACCATAAAATGGTTGCTACTGCTGGAGCATGAGATAAGAAATAAGTAATTTAAGTGGTGTTTATCAATTTGGTTGGTTTGATTTGTGATTGAAACTTCACAAATACTTACCCTTATAGCCATGGGAATCATGGTAAAGAACGAATTTCACCTAAGATAGCTCATGCTAAAGTCACTCCTTATTACAGGAAGCCCTTTATTTTAATCTTGTCCGAAGTCAACTTTTCCTTGTCCAGGCTATTTTAATGATGCTAAGGCAACTGCATTAGCGATTGACAGAGAAGGTTGGCTACATACTGGGGACATCTGTTATGTGGATAATGATGGCTATTTCTATATAGTAGATCGGTTGAAGGAGATAATCAAGTGTAAGGGATTTCAGGTAATGATTTCACCTTCAGCATTATAATTTTTAAACACTTTCATTCTGTTTCAATATGGAAGGTTATCAAAATGAGTTCATTCCAATACAAATAATTTTTAGGTACTGTTATTAACTTGCATGAATTGACTACACTCATAAATTTGAAAAGCTCCCTACGGGGAGAATTAGGGAAATTGTGAATCTAATCGTCTCTTTCAAGTGATTGGCATTCACTAATTGTATCTAATATATTTCCTAAGAATGCCAGATCTATTGGTTTGTGATTAATAATGTGATGTTCTTACAGATTGCTCCTGCTGATTTAGAAGCAGTTCTGAGTTCCCATCCTGAGATATTTGATGTTGCAATAACAGCGTAAGTGTGAACCTTGTTATATTTCCGTATTGATTGGACAATAGTTGAATGTGGTTGCATCGGATTAGATTATCATTCCCCATAAATTTTCAAAGGACAATACCATGTTGCAATACAATGGGATTGCTATGTCATAATCCCACCAGACACTGAAGATGTTAATCTTCATACTTTAGCTTGTGGATTTGAAAATAAATTTTTGGTTTGCATACATCTAAAAGGTGACTTTGCAGATACTATTATTCTTGTTTGTGTCAAATATATTGAATCACATCCCCTAATTTTCAAATGTCCTCTAATGGCTACATATGACTGTCACAAAATAATCAACGAAATATTAGTATATTGTAGTGCTGCTGATGAAGAATATGATGAGATACCAGTGGCATTTGTTGTTAAGAGGCACGAGAGTAAGCTGACAGAGGAAGAAGTCATTGACTATGTAACTAAGCAGGTGTCTCTTCCGAAATCAGACTGATATTTTCGTGCACAGAGAATCGGACATATGGCCAGCTGCTGCTGCATGACTCAGCACTCTTAGCTTCACAAAATCTGTTAGGATTTTGTGTATGCTTATGGTGAACAACATAGTTTTCTTATGACTCCTTTTCTTTTGTCAGGTTGCACCTTACAAGAAGGTAAGAAAGGTGGTGTTTACAACATCAATACCAAGGTCTGCGGCTGGAAAGATTCTCCGGAGGGAACTCAGGAACTCCTTGACTTCTAGACTATAATGTTGATTCTAAAGCAGGCCCTAAGATTTGTGTGCATTAGGTGCAATAACATAGAAGGCTTGCTAGGTTTAAGCTTTAGATGTGAGCTTTGTTTTCTTTTTCACTTTATCATTATCCTGTGTTGACCTAGCTTCGATCTCATGGTGATTGATAGAAGCCACCACAAGAAAGTTAAGAGTTAGGCTTAGTAGATGAATGGTATTCTCCTTATAATAGTTAGCAGGTGATGATTCATCAGAATACTAATTTTTATAATGTTCTTTGTAGCATCAGGTGGGGGTAACGAACATAAATTTTGGGTTTTAAAAAAAGAAATAGTTATTGTACGATATTTGATTAATAAATTTCCATTATTAATGTCTCAATGATGTAAACAATCACATTAGTAAGAATTAGCAACAGCCATCAATTTTAAGATAAACGTGCCTGGATTGTAAAAGGTAGAGTTAAAAAATGAAGGAATGTATTTTTTTATATATAAATTCTACGGTGGTCACCATACTTTAATCATAATATACTTTATAAATAAAATTACAATAAAATCATGATTATGTATTATTCTATTAAATTTAAAAATGAATAATATGAAAAGATTAATACAGTGGAAAAATGAATTAAGAGAAAGGAACTATTTAAGCCAATGATTGAAGCAGTTCGTATCATTATTAGGCTTTTGTGGCCTCAACTGGGATTTTGCCCTTGCTGGCAACGATTTGCTCAAAAAGATATCTTATTTTCAATCCAATGATCGTTTGGAAGAGACCTGTTCCATTGTTACTTCCTGGGAAATCAGCATTCTTCAGCATTTGTTGGGTCACTTCTCCATAGAACTTGGTGGAGATGTTGTTCAAGTGGCTCTCTACATAGATCAGCTCATCTAATCTATCAAACTGTCCATCCATCTCCAAAACAGTTACCTGAAATAACAAACAGGACAAGCAAACTATTAGTATGAATCAAACTTACCAAAACAGCGGAATTTGAGCTAGTTCTATGGAGGGGCCAAGAAAAGAGAAAGCATAGATTATATTTTAACTTGAAAACTTGTTCAACTTTCTTCCAATGGCTTCATGAAATTAGATAAAAGGTACCATATGTAAAATTTTAACAAGATACCTCATGGCCATAGTAAGCGTCGGGTCCGTAGGAGAACTTGATGCCAGGATAAGAGCAATTGAGCTTCCTACCACATGGTATCCATGAAATGGTTGACCCTTCATCAAACAGATAAACAGGGCTAAAGAACTGCACTCCTTCCCTCATTATCAACCTAACTCTCAAGATCTTCCCCTCATTTTCATCTGGAATGAGTTGAGTTGGCAGAACTTCAATCACAGCATCAGCATATTGCTTTTGTGGATCTGAAACCAGGACAAATCAAGGCACTCTATATTACACTGATCTGTTAAGCAGGCAGATAAAACTGTTGCATTTTCTACTAGGATTTTGAAGACAACTTGAAATGATGGCCATTTGAAGACGGAAAACAATAATCTGTATGAAGTTATGAACATTCGGAATTAGCCTCTCTATCTGATAGGGATAGAGCTACATATTATTGAACCTTTTCAAATCCTACATTTCAGTGATACTCTCCCTAAATGTTGTTGTTGTTGTTTTAAAGTTATGACCGATCAAGAATTCGAATAACAAAAACATTGGAAATGTCACAGTAAAAGAGCAGCCTCCTTGTTGAATAAGGAACTAAATATCAACCTCAACCCATTTCAAGTATCGAGAAGGTTACACACTGTCCATGAAGAATCAAGTAACACACAATACTGTGATTATTTGAAGCATACCAATATAAGCATCAAAATCTGGCTTGCGAGCTTCAATGCTAGTTTTAATGCTTTCAAGGCTGTGTCCTCGCTCTGCCATGTCTCTCTGTATATATGTTTGAACATGCTTAGCTCACATAAACAGTAATAAATCACAATCCATGACTTAAATGTTCTGAAAGAGGTTGGCGTAGAGGGATCACCTGAATCTTCCATGCAAATTTAACTTCATTACTGATGTCCAAGTAAATGCTGAAGTCCAATAGTTTCCTTACACGCTCATCAAACCTACATATTTTGAACAGTGGAAACCAATTGAAATCATCACATATTAACCACAAAACAGAAGTACGAATTCATGAATATGGTCATCTTTTTTCAATCTATTGGTTAAATAGACGCAGACAAAGAGCTAGTTTTGTTATGGACCAAAAGCGTCCGTGGACTGAAGAACTTGGTTTAACCTTGTCTACCATAAGCATTCTGCTTGTCTCCGCGTATGTACTTCAACGGGGCAGCTGTTCTTATACTTTCTATGGCCCATGTACATAATTGCGTCTCTTATGCATATACGTGTCACGTAAATAGTATGTGAAACCGTCAATTTCCACAAATCATAAAGAGAATTACAAGGTTCCACAAGCATGCGTATGGTAGAGACTAAAGAGAAATGATATGCTACACTTACATTGGGTGCAGACCTTCAATGACAAGAATCTTAGGAGGCTTAATGAGCTCAGGAGGATCCAAAAGACCAGTAACATGATTGTAAATAGGTTTCTCAACAGCAATTCCATCTTTAAGAGCCTTCACTTGCTCATACATGAGATTAAAATCGTTAGCTCTTGGGTCAAGAGCAGTGACACCCCTTTCCTTCCTTCCAGTCCTATCAAGTGAGTGATAATCATCCAAGCATATGACAGTAGTGGTGTCACTTATGAGTGTGTTTGAGTCTGGGTTGCCACCTTTTGGTGATTCTGCTGCTCCACCAAAAACACTGGTCAACCTCCTCATGAAAGTACTCTTACCGCAACCAGAGTCTGCTGCAAGACCAATCACCAAGGTACCTCCTAAGCAGGTAATGACACTGCCGCCACACCTCCTTTTGGTTTTCTTGCCACTGCTATTGAACACTAGATGATTCTGAGAGAAACCCAACTGAGTCTTCGTTGGTGTGGAGACATAGCATGTTGAATTCAAGGAGTGGGTTGTGTAGACCGTGCAAACAGCAGCCATTGGTAACGTAGACCAAAGAACAAAGCCTCAGCTTCTAGTTCAGCATGGGTAAAGATGGCATTTCGTCTAATATTTTGTTGAATTGAAAATTAGAAAAGAGATGGGATTGTCGATGAGTTGATGCCACTTTGTGATGGAGAGAGGTATGGAGACGCTTGCTTGGCTGTTATTTATTGCAGTTTGGATGTTTGGAAGAGACCAAATTTGAGGATGAGAGGTTTAGTGGCACACAGATTTATTTTTTGGTGTGTAAAAACACGAGTTTTCATCTCTTTAAAAAGTCTGGTAGTTTGGCAAGCCCAAAAGGCACCGCACACCAGGTTTGGACTTGGGTGGGACTCCAACACTGTACTTCTAGATGACCTTAACAAAATCGGCTGCTCGCCGTATGCTACTACACTCTGGTTAACTCGTGTAGAAATAAAAATACCGTGAGTCATCTTCTTCTTCAGGTCTTTGACTTCGACTTTTCAGTAACTTCAACCCTTTTTCAATCTTAGCCTCCGGCTCTAGATAAACTTTAATTTCTTATAATTTTAGTTTTGTTCAATATTTTTTACTGTCTCCTATTCTTCTTTTCTTTTGTCTTTGTTCCAGATAATGTCCCTTTGTGCTGGATCACAAGTTACCCCTTTTTTTTTTTTTAATTCGCGAGATAGTTTAAGAAGATTTTAACTGTGAGAAGACACTTTTAAATTATTCATTCTTAAATTAGTCCTCACTCGCACTAAGTCAGTCCGTAAGGGATAAAGTGTTGACCAAACAGATTTCTATATTTCTAAAATGGTTAAGGAATAAAAGTGTTGAACCACTCACACCAACTTGTTTAATTTTACCCTCCTTTGTGGTGGTAATACGAGAGATAACAAAAGTGTGAAATTCCTTTGCGTTGTTGGTAATATGCCAAAACCATATAATTACTTTTTGCTGGTTGTTTTTCTTAACAATATGAAGAACAGCGGCCTAACAAGACGTAAAATTCTTTTTGTTGTTTTTACTTTACCAAAGCACGGTGAGGGAAGATGGTGAAGTTTGCAGGAATGGGACTTTGATGTTATTGTCAGCATCTAACACGGTAAAATTAATAATGGTTTTAGGAGATCAACAGAGTAATTAAGTTTTACAAAAGTAGCACGCCAACAGCAAATCTACAGCTCTAGGTATCTAGGAGAACAGGGGACGCATGAACATTTAGGCCTCACCTACGAAAAGCATATACTAATATTTTATTCAGTGTCAGCCTAAATAATAAATAAATACAACAATACTCAAAAGTCAATTAAATACAACAATATTTTATCAGTGTGAGGCTTTATAAATATGGGAATCCAACTTACCATATTTTGTCTTGATTTGAGTCCATTTGTTGCTTCATTGATCCCATAAAAAAGAAAATTAAAAGAATTGTTATATCATGTATGATTGTATCAAGTTGGAGATGGTCTTTCCAATTAAATTATTTCTCTCTTTCTTTTTATTTTTCTCAAAATTTGGATAACTAGTCTAGTTTAATTAGTTATCCAGTGTTTTAATAGACAAAATCAAGGCATCTATTTTTATTTTAAACCATTTACAAAAACAAGGTATATGGTAAGTAAAAGCTTTTCATTCACTTGTATGTCTTTCTTTTCTAACTTTCCTATTACCCCATTTTAATACAAATGTTATTAACCATATTGATTTGTCAACTACAGCAGGACAAGTATTTTCAATATATTTTGCTTTCCTATGATGGCCAAATCTTATAGTTGTGTACAAAACTTACAAATTATTTTTTTATTTTTTGGTTGAAATTATAATGTAAAATATGTAATCGTCAGAAAAAAAATGATAAACTTAATATCCTCTACTTGTGATAAGTATGATCTAATAAGTAATTATTTTTCTTGTTCCTAAATATCTAATAGAAATATTCGACATGATTGCATGTTTTATAGTAGAATATTTAAAGGAGGAAGAATTTATAGAATGAAAGAATACTTTGTTGACATTAAAGGTAATATTGCTTCTTACAAAAGGGTGTTGTTTAATTACGTGAACGGATTGAAAATTATTTGCAAGAAGTAAAAAAAGGAAAATAAAGAGACTCATAATATATCTTTTGGATATGATTAAGCACAACAAGTATTAGATAAAGGACAAGAGAAAGTTATTATTGATATATATTCTTATTTTCATCTAAGTGTTGCTTCTACTTTTCAACCTAGTTTAAAAGTATTTTGGCTAATAAGGATGATGTTTTGCAATGTAAATGAGCATCGACTCGATGATTCTATCATTCATATGTTCCTTTAAATACTTTAGATTCACCTTATTTTCAAAGAGCAATAGATGCTAAAACATCAACAGATCTAAGGTTTAAGACACCTTCTTATTATGAGATTCATATGTCTTTGGTTCAAGATAAATCTAGTTAGGAAATAATGTGATTCACTATTATGATAGATGGGTTGACTGATCAAAGACAAAATGACTTTAATTAATTTATTGGTTTATTATAATGTTAGAATAACTTTTATCAAGTCAGTTGATAATTTTGATATAGTTAAAAGTACTCATACTTCATTTTAATTATTTTTTGAAATTTTTTAGTGGGTTGGATCAAAAAATATTTATACTTTATTACAGACAATGCAACTAATTATGTATCATCTCAGTAATTGTTTAAAGAGAATCATAATATATCTTTTAGATATGATTAAGCACAACAAATATTAGATAAAAGAAAAGAGAAAGTTATTATTGACATAGATTCTTATTTCTTGTCCAAGAGCTATTTTCGCTTTCTGAACCTACTTTAAAAGTGTTTTCATTAACAAGGATATTGTTTTGCAATGTAAATGAGTATGGGCTAGATTATTATATCATTCATGTTTTCCTTTAAATATTTAAGATTCACCTTATTTTCAAGAAGCAATAGATGCTACAACATCAACATATCCAAGATTTAAGGAACCTTCTTATTATAAGATTCATATGCCTTTGGTTCAAGATTTAAAAAAGAAATATCGGTTGATTGAGGATATATATAAATCGAGTTAGGAAACAAGGAGATGCACTATTACGGTAAATGACTGGACTAATCAAAGACAAAAAGACTTCAATTAATTTATTAGTTTATTATAATGTTAGAACAACTTTTATCAAGTTAGTTGATGCTTTTGATATGGTTAAAGTACTCATACTTTATTTAAATTATTTTAGGAAATTGACGAGTGAGTTGGACCAAAAAATATTGTGCACTTTATTATAGACAATGCAGCTAATTATGTATTAACTTAACCCTTGTTATAATCAAAGTATTAACATATTTGTTGATCTTCATGTTCTGCTTATTGTATAAATCTCATTTTAAAAGATATTAGTTATATGGACTTATTTTCAGTATTGCTTCACATGCATCTAAGATCACAATTTTTTATATAATCATATTATATTTTTTTGTCTTGGTTAAGAAAGCAAGAAGATAAGGTAGAAGTTGTGCATCTTGTTCCTACTAGGTTTGCAACTATGTTTATAACTTTGAAAGAATTTATGAATCACAAACATGTACTTCAAAATTTAGTAACAAATAAACATTTTTCAAGTCATAATATATTAAAGAGTGCAAAAGAAAAAGAGGTCTATACTATTATTTTGGATAATAAATTTTGGGATGCCTACTTGATTATTGTGAAGATTGTTGCTTTATGCAAAAGAATTTTTTCTAATAAAAAGCAATTAAATGCAATAAATAAAATTGAATTGTATCGTAAAGATTTAGGAAATTTTGTTAGATCTTCTACAAAGAAAGCACTTATGAAAAAAAAAACACTACGGTAAATTTTTATACTTTTAGTTTATCATTTAATTACTAATAATATATTTTTTGTGTTTATAACTATTGGTACTCTAAAACTGAGATAACTTATGTTAGATTACTTAGTCAAATAGTTTTTGCATAACGTTGTGAACGTAATTGAAGTGTTGTTTAATGTATTCATATAAAAAATGAAATTGCCCGGAACATTAGAGACTCGTGACCTTATTTACATTACTTATAATATGATGATGAAAATAAGTACTTTTATTTATTAAATTTTATTTTAAAATAGTTATACTTTTTATTATTGATTTTATAATTTTTCTACTATGTATTTAAAACAAATAGTAAGAAGAGAATATATGATTTAATTGATATTGATTATATTGACCATATTGATTTTTCGATCGAAGGAGAAGGATCATTGCTTGATAAAAAAGCAATTTATAAAGAAAATGTATTTTTTTATTATGAATGAATTAAGAACATATACCGATGATAAGTTAATATCTTATTTCGAACATATTAACGTTAACGATATAATATATTACAAATTTACAATAGAGAATAATTACATGTATAACTAATTTGTAATCTGTTTAGATGAAAGTATAATTTATGAATCTTGAAATAATATCACAGAGTTTGAAGATAATAACAAACAATTTCTTTTACAAACATAATTGATATTTATTGTTATTATAAGTTTTATGGAAAATTCAATTTTATTAAATTTATTATATATTAATGGACACAGCCTTTTCCGGAGTTTCTTAGGGACATAAATTGACTGAACACAGAAAGCTTTTCACTGGCAAGGCATTCATTAACTCGTTATTTGAGTTATTTAGTATGAATTTGTGAAATATAGTAGAGTTTCTTTAAATTGATACTCGGTAAATTAATAAACACTCTAAGATAATATTTTTCTCCAGTCCCGAGTTGAGCCAGTTGAAAATTTAACAAATTTCAATAAGATGATAAGATAATATATTTTCAAAATGCCCCTGTGTAAATATAGGGTCCCATTAATATCATAAATTAATAATTATATAAACTTACACAAATATAACTAAGACAATTTAGTAAAATATGATTCTAGTGTTGCTTGTTTTTTCTTAAAATTTAAGTCTAGATGGAGCTCATCTCTAACTTTTCTTATTGCATCCAAAATTTATGATGTTGTGTTCTCAAACTGTACCAAAAAATTGTGAAGAGTTCTAGACGCGATAAATGCTTCCTTATGCGTAACTGGTTCCAAAGATACCGTATTGTCTTCAACTTCATCATCAACATTATTTTCACGGATAGTAGTCACAATTTCTTTTAAGCTCTGGACCTCTGAATATATATCATTTTCGCCTGAGTAATCCAATAAGCTATTGATATCTATTTTATTGCGATAGCTAAGATCATTAATCATGATCTTAAGTTCATGAATGTCGTTTTTACAAGTGGGTTCATCTAAGATACAATGCTTTTTGATGCAATCAAAATTTAACTTCAATCAATTACAAAAATTTCTTTAAATTAATAAATATTAATTTATCGGTTAATTAATATCTCTATAAAATAATAAATATTATGATCCCAACAATATTAATTTATAGAGGTTTTACTGTAACTTCAAACGAGCTTTTTAAGGTCAAAACAATTGCGAATCTATTGACACCTTCACAAGATCTACTCATCGAGACGTGGTCAACGTCTTTCTATAATTTTTTCAAAATATGAACCTTTGAATGGATCAAAGTAACTTTACGTTCATGAATGAATTGAACAACTATAGGAAACCTATAACCTCTTTACATAGCTTCCCCAGCATAAGCCCGATATAGGTCTAGTCTACACTGATCAATGACCAATTTCTTCCTAAACTTCAGCCTATTAACTTATATCCTTTATTGTGCCACTTTAAATTTATGTAACTTAATCGATAATTTATAAAAAAGGTTAAAATATAATTAATTGTTGTTTACTAAATGGGAAAATTTCCAACAAATGCAACTTGGGAAGAGTTGTCTTGCCTGCTTATATATTGAATTAAACCAAGTAAAACAGAAGTCGTAAGACATAAAGGAGCAAACACATGATATTTGTTGGTTTGTTACATTCGTGAGCTTTATAACAACATGAAAAGCTGACTCTTATGGTGTTTGAAGAGCCACAGAGTAGCGCACCAAGAAAACGATATTTTGGTTTTCCGAGAAGTTCCAAGTAATAAAAGACGAAGGAAGAAATCAGGGCATGAGCAAACAGATTGGCAATTCTCAGCTTGTTGTATCCTACGTCACCGCAGGCTCCTCAATTAATCAAAACAAGATCACATCTTACTGGCAATCTTACCTACATTTAACTTTTATCATCCATCAGCATCCTTCATTCAGTAGACCGATAGTTTCATTATGCCATGGAATAAAAGTAATCTCCTTGGTGGGAGATAAAATAGAAGAAAGTTGGCTCAACCAACTTGAGCAATTTGAGTTGGGTATCAATTAATAATTCGTTACCAGGTGGAACTAAATGGGATGGATCTATCAAAACCGTAATATCCATTAGCACCTGGAGAGTGAGGAATGATAAAGATAATGTAGTGCATAAATGCTTATTGTCGTCATATCATATGGAAGGAGATTTTCAGTCTCATCTTATGTGAACTAAATCTCACCACAGCTACCTTGTCAAGATAAAATTTCTGATTGAATGAGATTCTGTACATCTTTTCTTTTGTCATTATTTAATTAGTCACGGGATGGAATGGACCAGCGTTGTGTTGGAAGTTTTGTTTTTATTGTTTTATGTTTCTTATCTCTCTCTACATTCTCTCTTTCTTCTGTCATTTCTTTAATGTCTTTTTTTATTAACGTCAGTCTCCGTCTACATCATCCCATCATTCAAATTCCTTTTTGGTATAGTAATGTAAATTCATTGTGATTGCAGATCAAGCAATTTAATGTTAAAAATTCAAATTTCATTAATGATTTCAATTTTGTACTTCTGTCTCGTTCCTTTTAATTTACAAGTGTATTTTGAGTTCAACCACACCAAACCTTTCGTCCTAAATATTTGGTGTTTAATTTATTTTATAGGTGGTAATTAATTTAAAATATGTTTTAAATAGAGAATATTAAATTCTTGCAAAAGAGATATAACATCACTAGACAAAGTAGCATTAGCATCGACAGTATGAGAAATAATTTTTTTTATAAACAAATAAAAATTATTTGGCAATGAACCAAGAATGCATCTCACATACCCCACTCTTATTATCACAGTCACTCCTTTCTCCTTATATTATCTCTTATTTTGCCTTACCCAAAGTGTTTCAATTATCTCCAGGTATTTACTCTCATTTATTGCCTCTCAATCTCTTTTGCTCACTCGTATATAACTTGAGTTGATATTCATATGCTTGCTTTAGTGATAATGGAGCAAGGATGATTGATTTTCTACTCACGGTAAAGGAATATATTGCACTACATCACATGACACCACATCTTTGTACCTCCTAATTGAGAAAGGAACCAAACCTTCTCACTCTCATTAACCATTATAAATTCTATGGCTTATAAAGCTTTGTAGTTGGTAGTCCTAACTTCTTTACTAACTCCACACTAGCTACATTCATACAATTTTTTGTGTTTATGATCATGCCGTAAACCCATTTATTAATGGAACACTTTGTATGGAAGATATTATCCCTATGTTCATTCACATCATCATATCCTCATGCATATTCAATGCCTCCTAGTGACCAACATTCTTCCAACTCTTTCTACTATACCTCCCCTTAGATTTAAGTCCTTTAGGGAGTTGATAGCACTCATAACCTTATCACAAGTCTCAAAATAAGCCATTTTAGTAGGTAAAAATGAGTTTTATAAACTAGTTATAGCAACTTCATATTTCTTCAACTTATCCCTCATTTCATGGATATCAATTTCATGGTAAACTCCTAGTCTATGGTCACTCTATCCTCTTCACTTTCTTCCTTTTCTTTGGAAGAATTTCGTTTTCTTAATCATAATGAACCTGTAGAAAATGTTAGTAACAAAAGTATTGTATTTAAAATTTATCTTACTGATAACTTAAACTCTTGATTAAAAGTTCATTACAAGCTCATTAATCTATCGAGAAGGATAGTTTTAACCTTTTCCTTTATCAAATAATTTTCAAAGAAGCAAATTAGATAGAAAATAATAAAGAAAACAAAACTAGAGGTCAATAAAATAAAAAAACAAAATTTAAAAAATTGAGTCCTTAGAACCCACAGCAAAAGTTGACAAGAAAAAAATTAAGAGACACACCTTACAATTGATTTGGTTAGAACAAATTTTCACAAGTAAGGGTTATCCCAAACATAATATATATGATCATTCTTTCTTAATCCTTTGGAGCTCTAGCAAAATCAACTAATAGTGTTTTAGTAACCAAATAGTTAACTATATCAATATACCAGGGTTTAGTTTCTTGAATGGGAAAGAGACACTCATTTGGAAATTGTTATTCAATAGTGATGGTGACCAATATGCTATGGTGGTTTGATACTAAATTTTTTGTTCCTTTCTTATTATTGTATTGTAAAATCAAACTCTTATAATAAGAGTATCCATTAAACACGTCTCGACTTTACTTTTTTGTTAGAGAGTAGACACTTGAGAGCTGCAAGATCAAAATAAATAATTACTTTAGTGGTAAACAAATATGGATGAAACTTTTCTAACAAAAAGAAGCTAGAAATACTTTCTCCATATTGGTGTAGTTGATTTGTACACTATCAAATGTGCTTAAATTATAATCGAAAACATGAGAATTATTTCCAACTTTTTCCCCTAAGAATAGCATTAACATTATATGTACTCACATCATACATAATCTCGTAAAATTTGGCAGTTGAATTATGGGTGTAGAATTTAACAAGTCATTTATCTTATTAAAAGCTACATTACATGTATCATCAAACTCAAAAGCCATTTCTTTTTGCAACAATCTATATAAAGGTTGAGCAATTTTGAAAAAATCTTGGTTAAAGCGTAAAAAAAACTTCATGATCAAGAAATGGATCAACTTTCTATATACATATGGGGTAAGGTCATAATTTAATCACTTCTATCTTTACTTCCTTTACTACTATTCCTCTTAGAGGACATAATATAGCCTAAAATTAGGCCTTGATACATTGGAAGTGATATTTTTCATAATTAAGAATGAGATTTTTGTCTATACATCTTTCAAGCACTTTAGTTAGACTATCCAAATATTCATCAAAAGAATTACTATTGACAGTGGAATAATCCATGAATACTTCATTGAATTGTTTAATATAATCGAAAAGATACCTATTATAAATCTTTGGTAGGTGACAGGTGCATTACAAAGTCCAAATAGTATGCATCAATAGGCAAAAGTACCAAAAGGCATGTGAAAGTGGTTTTTTTCTTACTCTTTGGAACAATTGTGATTTGATAAAAACTTGAATATCCCTCTTGATAGCAAAAGTGAGGACAATAAGCCAAATGTTAGGACAATAAGCCAAATGTTCTAGCATTTGATTTATAAACATTAGTGGAAAAATGATATTTTATAGTTTCAACATTCAAATTCATATAATATAAACAAACCACCATCCATTTTGAACATGAGTGGGAGCTAGCTAACTTATATTTAGATCCTTGATCATATTTATACCTGTTTTATTTGAAACAATATAAATAAGACTTACCCATTTGCTATCAGAGATTAGGTAGATTATATCTACAATAAGAAGTTTAAATATCTTTTTTTTTCATCACTTCCATCATAGCAGGATTTAATATACGTTGAGTTACTCTTGAAGGCTTATAACTTTCTTCCATTAATATTCTATTTATATAAGTGAATGGACTTAATTCTTTAATATAAGTTATTGTCCAACTGATGGCCTCCTTAAATTCTTTAAACACATGGGTCAATTTTTCCTCCTCCAAGGTTATGAATTTGTTAGAGATTATAAAATCAAAAGGGATTTGTTCTCTCCCAAAAACATGCACTTCAAATGAATATGGTTTCGATTTCAATTTTGGTGCTTACAATATTGAAGGAAGAGGTTTTTCATGAGATTATGGTAATTCAACATTAGCAACATCATACCTTGTGGGTTCAAGTGATTCTAGCTCAAAGACCACATCTTAGATATCAAAGAGGATGATAAAATCTTTCTTTGAATTCTACAAATCTTTTACTATAAGGTTGTTGCCAAACGTGACCTTTAGATTGTCCTCATCATCCATCATAAATTATTCTTACAATAAAGGATCAATAACGCCTACAACAAAGACAAATGACATATCACTAGGGTGTCTTATGCCATCATAAATATTAAAATAAATGATTTCTCTATCAAATTGCACTACTTTATACATCAATATTTGTTTTAGTATCTTGAAAAATGACCTCCCTAGCAAAACAAGTGTAGAGTTAGGGGAATTATCTTCTTTTAAATCAAGCACATGAAATATAATAGGGAAAATCAATTCATTGACTAGCACTAAAACATCCTCTAAACTTACATGGGGTACACAATAGATCTATTAGTAAGTTGGATGACCAGACTTGTCTCTTTTCTAATGGACCAATATTCAAAGATTCATAAATAAAGAAAGGTATGGAGTTAATTAAAGCACCCAAATCACATATGGCTTTCTTAATTCCAACATTGAGAATAATATATAAGATATTGAATGCACCTTTGTCTTTGTACTTAAGGGCGATTTCCTCTAAAGACTAGTTGACATATTCTCTCCTATACTTACCTTTTCATTACCTTTTAGTTTGCCTTTATTAATGCATAATTATTTGAGAAAATTTTCATAAGTTTTATTGCATAAAGTAGAGGAATGTTACCTCTATCTTGTGAAAAGTCTTAATAATTTCCTTCTCCTTCTCCTCTTTCTCATATTTGACAAATATTTCAAGGAAGGGGTAGTCACCAATGCTCTTGGTTGTTCGTTATTAACCACCTTTGAATTATCAGATCATTATTGAGGAATTATCACTTCTTTTTTTCTCCTCCTGTAAGGCGTGACTGTAGCTTATTCCTAGACTTCTTCTAGTTTCCTTTAACTCTTTCTTACTTTATAGGGTGATTACATTTACATTTTATTTTAGATTGATAATTATTTGTGAAGGCTACTTACCTTGATTCTCCAATATACTAATCGATGATGCTAGTTGGCTAATTTTATTTTTCAAAATTTTGATTCTCAATTTTTTTATCCTTTTAATATTATTTAAGTTATAAATAATTTCTTTAACTATACCTTCAAGAGACACACTTGGATTTAATGTGCGTGGTTATAGAGGACTCACTGGTTAACTATGAAAATTGTGGATTAAGGATCATATTTCCTTTGCGGCAGACTTGGAAATCCTCCAACCATATTAGCATGCTATTGAGTATCATCCTAACACATTGGGCACATTTCAACAGCGTGGTTAGGAGTGGCTCAAATCCCATAAGTGTTGACTTCTTGCATCTTTCCTATGGCCATCTGTTGAATAAGAGAGACTAAATTATAGATTTTTTTAATTTGAGATTAGAAATATTTACCTCATTTACTCTTCCTAAAAATGAGTGTTGTTTAAGGCCAAATTGTTGGGAATTTGTAGCTATAGTGGAGATTAAATCTTTAACAGTTTGAGGAGTTTTATTTACTATGGCACCTCCACTAACTACATCTATGACCCTTCTTTTCATTGGTAAAAATTCTTGATAAAATTATTGAATGAGGACTTGTTTAGAAATCCCATGTTGATGGCATCTTACATATAATTGCTTAAATCTTTTCCATTATTCATAAAAGGTCTCAACATGGTTTTGTTTTATTCCATATATTTCCTTTCTTATACTGGAAGCTCTTGAGCTAGGAAATAATTTATCAAGGAATAATTTCAATGTGTCTTTCCATGTAGTAATGGATTTAGGAGACAAATAAACAACCGTTCTTTAACTCTATTACCTAATGAGAATAGGAAAGCACTTAGCTTAATTCGCTCCTCAGACGCACCTTGCAACTTTAAACTTAAGCATACTATATGAAATTCCTCTAAGTGCTTATGTGAATCTTCATACTTAAGGCCATGAAAGGTAGGTGATAAGTAGTGATTTAGTCATACTTTTAGTCTCATATTTAGCAAAAATTTACTTTTTTATTTGATTATTTTTATTGATTTTAGTACTTAATTTATTCATATTTTGTTTTTGGTCTAATTCAGTCACTTGGAGAAAAAGGACCAAATTCAAATAAGTTTAGAGTAATTAGGATCTATTTCAATTGAGTTATAGAGTGCATGATTGTGTACATAATTGCATTAGAGAGTTTGGAGGCGTGTTGGGTATTTTCTGTAGAACATTCCCGTATTAGCTAGGAAAGTGGTTGTGTGTGTAGTAAGAAGGCCATGTTGATGATATACGCTCGTGATTATGCACGTGTTAACTTCAAAAAATACTGTTCATTTGTTTGAAGAATACAACCATTAAAAAACCCATGTTGATGTTTGGGTATTTGCTAGAATCTAAATTTCAAATTTTAAAAGCTAAGATTGAGTGACGAAAGATAGAGGAGGCTCAGTAAACATAAGGAGAAACCTAGAATGAAATAAAACACGAGAAATAACTAAGGCAATCCTTTGGAAAGGATTTTCATCAATTTAGGTTAATGCTTTTAGATGTTTTAGGGAATTCAATCATATCATCTTTGATTTTTAGTTTCCTATAAAGTTTTAATGTTATGTTCTCTATAAGTATGGGTTAAATTCTCTTTTGTATGTGTATTAGATAAACCTTAGGATAGACCTTGTAGTGGCTTTACTTTAATTTAATGTATTATTTAGTTTCATTGAGATTCAATTATGTGTTCTTATTTATTCTTGAACTAATATTGTTGGCATATTCATTCATATATGATTTCATGCAATTAAGATCAAGAAATCCTTTGCATGAATAGATCTAGCATAATTGACAAGAGTTACATGCAAACTTAGAAATAAGTTGACATAAATCTTTGAATTAGGGTCAAACATAATAGTAAAATTCATAAATTAATTAATGTGAATCTTTTTGTTTTAATTAATAAGAGATTTCAATTAATCAACCCAGAAATATGTGTTCTTTTTTTGGAAATTACCTAGAATTATAAGTTAATAGTATTAAAAAAGATAATAACATAATTGAGAAGTTTTCATTGTCTAATTAATGCTAGATTAAATTAATTAGTAAAATCACAATTGCATGACAAGTCTTATGAAGGATTTGAATTCCAGGTATTATTGATTTAATGGTTGATTTTTCATTCTTTTTCCATTCTAGTTTATTTGATTATGTTAACTTACCTTAGTTTACTTTCTTTGATTATAATTCTAATTTATCAATATCACCTTGATTTGTAATTAGATAATAAGAAAGAAGTTACCAATAGTACTCAAAGTCCTTGTAGGATTGACCAATATTTTTTAATACTAGCTATAACTACATTGTGTACTTATAACTAAAACAATAAATTCACTATCAATTTTTTGCACTATTATCGAGAATTTAGATAGTAGGAACCTTAATTCTATCAATCTAACCATTATTTTATCTTTCATATTTTTCATATTTTATTTATTTATTTATTCTTAGAGCTCTCTGTCTTGATATGGTGTTTATGGCTTGTTTATAAGATTTGGGTATTTGTTGTATAGACACTAGCATAATGGAAGGATGGAGAGGACAATATTTTCAAGGGGATTATACTATGCTATCACTTATGACAATATTGGAAACATGGCACAAAATGCATAGTGACATATATTTAGGTCCTCAACTAATATCGATAATGTGTTATGACATTTGTGGGGATAACGACCCTACTCATAAATGTCAGGCATCATACTATATGTAGGGGCATCTAATTTGTACAGACAACTAGCTTCAAGTTACCCTATATATAAGACTATTTATAATCTAGCTTGGAGTAGTTATTATGACTTCGTATGGAATTATCATACTTCATCAGAATTTTTGCAACAATAGTAGCAAGAGGAGGATGTCTTTATGAATTTTGTCACTTTAATCGAGGCTGACTTCCATAAGACTAAATATCTAGGTGTTTTATTTGGATACACTGAGCCACATTTAAGGAAACATGTGAATATGATACCATTATGGAGTGAAGAGGAGCTAGAGGTTGAAGATATAGAAGAAGATTCTAATCAAGAAGAAGGAAGAAGAGATTAAGGAAGATGAAGAGAAGAGGCCAAATAAAGAGGATATCAAGGAATTATCAGTATTTGTTTTAAGTATAGAGGGCTCTCATTTCCCATATAACAAAATGTCAGGGTCAACTACTTTTTTAAAGACCCATTTATAACAAATGATCTTCTTTAATGGTACTTTAACTATCTTTTAAGTATCATTTTTAGAGGGACTCAAATTTTTTTATACATAGCTACCAACCATTTAGCATAATCATTATATGAAATAACCTTAAAGTATATATAAGGCTCATCAATACTATTTGTTTCTTGTGTCATTACTAAGGCATATGCCACCAAATTGATCTTAACAAATCATTGCTGTCTCCTATTTTCCTTCATTTGTTTTTACTTAGCTATGATGTATGAATCATCTTCTGATGAATTTTATCTTCCTCTACCTCTTCATCTTCAAAGCTAGAAAACTAGATTGGATAACGTTCAAGATGAGGTTAGGATGAAAAATATGATTGGCTAGT
>JANITW010000002.1:49861484-49872273 GCA_027564335.1 Erythroxylum williamsii
TCCTCAATTATATATTTCAATAATCTATATAAAATATTAATTTTTTGTATATGTCAAGGGTTACTAATTATGATTTATAAATTTAGAATTCATCTAAAAATACAATTTAACTACTAACTAATTTTTAGTAAAAATTTCAAATCTTTTTCCTTTTAATATACTTAAAAAACACACAAACTTTCATTTTATTTTGGCTTGTTCTTAAATAATATTTTATAATTTAATATTTTAAAGAAGTCGTTATGTTTAATATTCTAAAAAATAATGTAAGGGATAAAGTTGTAACAATTATAAAGAAATCAAATTACTTAGCCACACGTTGAAGTTATGAAAATTGTGATTTGAGAAAAAAAAAAAGAGAAAGGATGATGATGAATGATAATGATGATGAAACTCTTTTTAATGGTGAGGATTTTGTATCAAATGATCACTGGGGTCAGTGCAGTTCTAGTAGGTGTCCTCCTATTAACGATTAAATTTCACGTCTTTATTTTTCATTTTTTTTAATTTTACTTGTATTTGATACTTATGTTAAATTGTATATATGTAATGTAACTATAATATTTTTGTTTCAGGTTTAACTTTTACTTGATTGTTTATTTGTCATCAATTCTTTTTGTAATATTTATTATTATTTTTATCGTATGTTTTGAATCTTTTGATGTAATATTATTTATTAAAATGATGAAATTGTATTATTGTAATTTGTAATATTGTAAATACTTTGTATTATTCTTAATTTGATGTGTGTATGATGATTGTCTTTGTTTATATTAATTGTGGTTATTATTTATATGTAAAATATTAAAAATTATTGTTATTGACTTACTTCATATTAATTGTCATTATTATTTATTATTAAGATTTTTAAAAGCATGGTTGATGTAAACAGTAAACTAGTAAAGTATACAGTACAACTGTACAATATACCAATATAGACTATTTTGCAAATTTTAAAATTTTTAGAGATTATTTCATAAATTTAAAAAATTACCGAAAACGGTACTCAATACCAATTGGTACCGATACAATTTCGTTCCAGAACTTAATCTAGTACCAAGTCCACTGCAATATTCATAAATTTGATTCAATTACTAAAAGAGAAAAAAGGAAAGGAATCCTTTTTATTCATTAAGTATATATACTATGGATGAAGGGGATGGACGACCACGCAATCCATCCCCATCGTCTCCCCCCTGTCTATATGTCATGGTTATGGTTATTTTTTGTTTGTTTGTTTGTTTATTATCACTCTCCCTCTTTCATTTCTCTCTCATTGTTTAGCTCTCTAACCTCGACTTTCTTTGCTTCTTCGCCTTCCGTCTACCGTTCGGCAACACAAAACCTTCCTTAATTTTCTTTTTGTTTTTTTCTTTCATCTTATAAAACTCTATAAACATTGCATCTCTGACAACTGTGGTAAGCTCTCCTTTTTTCTTTCGTTCTTCGTTCTTCGTCGGCGGTTTTATTTTAGTCATTTTGTTTTGCGGTTTTATTTTAGTGGTAAGCTTTTCTTTTCCTGTTTGCATTTTTTTCTTTGACTTTGATCGAGTTTTTATTATGTGTACAGTTGGGTAATGGTTAGGGTTTACAACTGTGGTAAGCTTTCCTTTTTTTTCAGTCATGGTTTTGTATTTCTTTTTTTCTTTGGCGGTTTTATTTCAATGGTAAGCTCTCCTTTTTTCTGTTTGTGTTTTTTTCTTCGACTTTGATCGAGTTTTTATTATGTGTACAAATGGGTAACGGTTGGGGTTTACAATTGTGGTAAGCTTTCCTTTTCCTTTTTCTTCAATCATGGTTTTGTATTTCCTATTTTTTTTCTTTGACTTTGATCGAGTTTTTATTATGTGTACAGCTGGGTAACGGTTAGGATTTACAACTGTGGTAAGCTTTCCTTTTTCTTCAGTCATAGTTTTGTATTTCTTTTTTTCTTCGGTGTTTTTATTTCAGTGGTAAGCTCCTCTTTTTCTGTTTGCATTTTTTGCTTCGACTTTGATCGAGTTTTTATTATGTGTACAGATGGGTAACGATTGGGGTTTACAACTGTGATAAGCTTTCCTTTTCCTTTTTCTTCAGTCATGGTTTTGTATTTCCTATTTTTCTTTGGTGGTTTTATTTCAGTCATGGTTTCATCGAGAGTTTGGTCTTTCAGAGGGGTAAACTCTTCTTTTTTACAGATAGGTAACTGTTTGCGTTTTTTTTTTGTACCGATGGGTAACGGTACTGTGGTAACCTCTTCTTTTTTCTTCTTCTTCTACGGTTATATTTCAGGAGATGGGTTAACTGGGTTAAAGGAAAGAGAGGATCAATTTTCTTTTTTGCTGCCTCATCAAGATTTTTTTCGTTGTTTTGTGTAATTTCTTCTTTTTTTAATTCTAGCAAAGATATATAAAAGGTTGCTTACAGACATTTTTATCGCCTAATGTGTTAAATATAATTAAATCCAACGCTATGTGAAACGCTCCAAATCCTGTAAGCGTTACAAATGAGATTTTAATCATTTAATATCTGATACAATTAACATTTTGCATTTAATGCCTCCGTTGTTTCTTATTTAAAATATTTAACATTATTTTAAAAAATTATTTGAGTAATCTTTCTTGGAGCAAACAAACGGCCGTCACCTTCGTCAATTTTTGGCAGCTCTCAATCACTTCGCATTAAAATTCATTTGTGAGTTGAGTAATCCTTCTTGGAGGAAGCGAAGGGCTATCTCTTAAAATCATTCGATTATGCACACTTTTTAATGAGGATTTGTCATAGTTAAAGATTAGATTCAGAGGTCCCTTTTTTGGTTATGGCGTAAAGTTTCTAAACGTTTTTTTTTTCCACTCACCAGTTGATGAAGCGGTTCAATAAATTATTGTTAATAATAAAAGATACAATTATTTCAATTTGTCTATTTTTGTGGTAATTTATTTTTATCGATAACTGAAAATGTTTATTATATTAAATGCTCAATATCATTGTTTTATTGTCTCCTTACAAATTATATGTATTAAATTGGCATTTAATTATTCCCTCATTATTAGCAATAATAGACAAATTATGGTTAAGATGTAAATTTCGTATAATAATTCAAATTATTATAACAAAGAAAATTTTGAGCAGACGGAAGTAGAAGCAATCTAAGATGGAAGCAGAAATTAAGACGAAGCGGAATCAGTGATCTCAGACAAAAATAGAAAGTAAGATGAAGTTGAAGTCAAAGTAAGACTAAGCGGACGTCAAAGTGAGACGAAGCGGAAGAAACTAAAACGAAGAAAAGTAAGACGAAGTGGAAGCGAAACTAAGACGAAGGAAACTAAGAAGAAGAAAAGTAAGACAAAATAGAAGTGAAACTAAGACAAACCACAAACTGAGACGGAGATCAGACACTACGTCGGATAGTTAATCAGTTTGAGATAGTTATAGAACTCAATTGAATAATTGTTTCTTCAAAGATCAAGAAACACGAAGAAAGAACCAGTTATCAAGAAGCAGTTAGACGTTGTGGAATAAGTACCAGTTAGGAGACTATTCAATAATGCAATACAACACTCAAGGGTAAAGCGTATCGAAGTTAGGCATCATTTCCTAAGAGACTACGTATAGAAGAAGCTCGTAAGTCTACAGTTTGTTGAGACGAACTATCAATGGGCAGACATCTTCACTAAGCCATTAAGTGAAGAAAGATTCAAAGAAATAAGATGAAACCTGAACATGGCAATGTTGAGTGATCAACCATCTGACACGTCATGAACCAGATGAACAAATTATTATAAGAATGAAAATTTAAAGTGATGAACCATTTTGAGTAGATAGAAGCAGAAGCAATCTAAGACAGAAGTAGAAACTAAGACGAAGCGGAAGTAGTAATCTGAGACGGAAACAGAAAGTGACACGAAGCTGAAGTCAAAGTAAGACTAACTGACATCAAAATGAGACGAAGCGGAAGAAATTAAGAAGAAGCAGAAAAAACTAAAACGAAGAAAAGTAAGACAAAGTGGAAGCAAAACTAAGACAAAGGAAACTAAGACGAAGAAAAGTAAGACAAAGCGGAAGCGAAACTAAGACAAACCAAAATCTGAGACGAAGATTCGACACTACGTCGGATAGTTAATCAGTTTAAGTTAATTACAGAACTCAACTGAATAACTGTTTCTTCAAAGACTAAGAAATACGAAGAAAGAACCAGCCATTAAGAAGCAGTTAGACGTTGTGGAATAAGTACCAGTTAGGAGATTATTCAATACATGAAGGACAAATCCCAATCTTAATACAATACAACACTCAACTTAAGTCTACAGTTTGTGAAGACGAACTATCAATGGGCAGACATCTTCACTAAGCCATTAAGTGAAGAAAGATTCAAAGAAATAAGACAAAACTTGAACATGGCAATGTTGAGTGATCAACCATGTGACACGTCATGAATTAGATGATATTGTTAATCATGAAAGATACAATTAATTCAATAATTAATCTTTAAATTTTTGTGGTATTTTCTTTTTATCGATTACTGAAAATATTTATTAAATTAAATGCTCAATATCATTGTTTTATTGTCTCCTTACAAATTATATGTATTAAATTGACATTTAATTATTCCCTCATTGTTAGCAATAATAGACAAATTATGGTTAAGATGTAAAAGCAGAAGCAATCTAAGACAGAAGCAGAAACTAAGACGAAGCAGAAGTAGTGATCTGAGATGGAAATAGAAAGTAAGACCAAGCTGAAGTCAAAGTAAGACTAAGCTGACGTCAAAGTGAGACGAAGCAGAAGAAACTAAAACGAAGAAAAGTAAGACGAAGCGGAAGCGAAAGTAAGACGAAGCGGAAGCGAAACTAAGACGAAGGAAACTAAAACGAAGTAATACGTGTTTAGATTTTCCAATGGATTTACATCTTTTGTTACTTCATGCCTAAATAATTTTAATCAAAATCAAATAATAATAATATTAGAAAACGAAAGCGGAAGCAAACTAAGATGGAAGCTCAAGCAAAAGTAAGACGAAAGCGGAAGCAAATTAAGATGGAAGCTAAAGCAAAAGTAAGACGGATGTTGAAACAAAAGTAAGATGAAAGCAGAAGCGAAAGTAAGACGAATGCTGAAGACAAAGTAAGACGAAAGCGGTAGCAAACTAAGACGAAAGCTGAAGGAAAAGTAAGACGAAAGCTAAAGGAAAAGTAAGACGAAAGCGGAAGCAAACTAAGACGCAACCTTAACCAAACTAAGACGTGAGATGAAGGAAAAGTTAGACGAAAGTGGAAGCAAACTAAGACGGAAGCTGAAACAAAAGTAAGATGAAAGTTGAAGCAAAATTTAGACAAAAGCAAAAGCGAAAGTAAGACAAATATTGAGGCCAAAGTAAGATGAAAGCAGTAGCAAACTAAGACGGAAGCTGAAGGAAAAGTAAGACGAAAGTGAAAGCAAACTAAGACGCAACCTCAACCAAACTAGGACGTAAGTTGAAGGAAAAGTAAGAAAAAAGTGGAAGCAAACTAAGACTGAAGCTGAAGCAAAAGTAAGATGAAAGCGGAAGCAAACTCAGACAAAAGCTCAAGCAAAAGTAAGACAACATCGGAAGCAAATTAAGACAGAAGCTGAAGCAAAATTTACACTAAAGCTGAAGCAAACTAATACGTAAGCTAAAGGGAAAGTAAGATGGAAGCTGAAGCAAAACTAAGATGAAAGCATAAGCAAAAGTAAGACAAAAGAAACTAAGACGAAAGCAAAAGTAAGACGTAAGCGATATAAGACGAAAACCCCATAGTACGTCGGATAGTTAATCAGTTTGAGCTAAAGATTTTAGGTTAATTGGCTATTGTGATGCTCATTTAGTGAAGAAAGATTCAAAGAAATAAGATGAAAGCTAAACATGGCAATGTTGAGTGATCAACCATCTAACACGTCATAAACTAAATGATCTTCTTAGTTAAGAAGAAAAAAGTCGTAAGAGTTTAAGGTAACAGTAACAGTAAGTTATAGACGGTAACTTTTGTCATAAGAAAGCTTTAGAGGGAAAGCTTCTCAAAGCCTTGATATTACCACCTACTCTAAAACACTCTTGAAATATCCTAACATCGGCTTTTAAAGAACTCTCAACAAAACATTTCATTACTTTGTTCTGATTCAAACACTCTTTTTTCACACTTTCAATTTCAGATACTAACATCACTTCTTTGAGAAATACATTTGTGCATTTAGTTCTCTGTTAACTACAGATACAGATGGAGCAATCAATGACTAGTGGAAGATGCGTTGATTTTGAGTCCTTGAGGAAGGACCAAATGGATATCGAACCAGAGATTGTGGCAGCTAGATGGAAGAACTTCTTTTAGGTTAATGAGACAGTTTACTTGAATGAAGTATATGATTTCTGAAAGAACGTAGAGGTAGTTGAAAATACTCTAGTATCAAGGGTAGATAGATTGTTGGTCATAATAACACTAGAGTCAATCGAGAAGGCTACTAAATGTCCATGTGTTGGACTAAAGCTCGCTCATAAAGCAAAATGGATGACTCAAGTCGGTGTAGAGAAGGTTCAGATTAATCGACAACTATACATATGTAATGACCCAAAGGATAAGAAGGCCTCAAGTCTTATTCGAAGGCTAGGGTTCTACATTCGCTACTCTTCCATTGTGTTCTACCAAGAACAGGATAGAGGAATCTGATAACAATGTTAGATGAGCAATGTCTATTTCATCTACTCAATCGCTAGCCCATAAATCTTCCATACCTAATTTTCAATCACATGGTAAAGTCGAAGAAAGACTCGACTACCTTACCGTATGGTATGATGCTCACAAGAATCTTCAGAGATTCTGGAATTCTCCTTGAAAAAGGAAACTGAATGAAGAGGAACCTTAGGAGTGTCATTAACTCTTCAAATATCACTAGAATGGGCTTGAAAATTGAAGAAAAAGAAGATACAGATTTTGTGATGAAAAGAATAAGAGTGCCTATGAAAGGATTAAAGAAATCGTTAGATGATGCAATGAAACTTAAGATGATTTCTAAAAAAGAAGAAAGTCAGGTCCGACAGACAGGGAAACAAGTGACCTTGAAGAGAAAAGGGGAAACACTTCTCTTAGAGAAACCTAAACAGGTAAAAAGATCACCTAGACTACGCACTCCGCGTCAACAAGAGCAAAAGAAGGATAAAGAGTTGATTCATAGTGGAGATTCTAAAAAGAAAGCTCCTCAACTTCAACAGAAACCTCCTAGGCTGATTGAAGAAACTAAGAAGCAGAAAATTAGTCAAAAAAGGAGCACTTCAACTGCTGTTCAACAAAAGAAAAGGTCAGTTGAACACAGTCCAACAGAAGTTAATCCTTCTCAACTAATGACAAAAGAAGATTTAAAAATAAAGATCATCGAAACAGTTGAACCTGTGAGAAGTTGAAGCTCTATAATCATAAGGGAACCCCTCAGAAGGTTGGTCAAGGTACAATTCGAACCAATCTTAGTAAATAATCATACAATTCATCTGTTGAATGATGGAAAGAAAAGGATGTATATTGTTCTACAAGATGAGAAATCAGAACGATATCCAACACAAATGACCAAGCAAAAGTATAATATTTACCCAGTCACAAAAAGAACAGTGATTAAGATTGTACCTGACATTCAACCAAGACCTTACATTGTTCGCCATGAAGATAAGGGGAAGGAGAAAATGTAACCAGAAGAGATCACAAGTGATCTAACAAAAGATCAAATTAAAGAAGAGGTCGGGAACATAGATGCAGCATATTATGTAGCTCAATAGAGAGGAATCTATGTTTCCCATTATATCTCAAGGGAATCAGGAAGTCATTATGGTCACGTCACCAGTGATGAAACTTTTTAGGTAGTTGGCAAAATAACAAAGGGGCAGTAAAAAACCATCAAAGTTGGAGATATTAATTTCAACATAGAGACTCTTGTGAATCTAATTATGCATATTAGATCTTTGAGCTCTATATCTTCAATTAAAGATGTACTACACTTATTTGGAAAGCAAATTCCAAATCTACCTCATCGTGATGATCTTGATCTCCCTGAGAGGAACTTGTCTTTTAAACCTCTTCCTATTACAATTATTGAACTGGATGTTTACCTTTAAAATCATTTGGTACTACTATTGCTTTAGAAGAAGTACAACAGAAGAGTTATGAAGCCTTAGTCAAGAAATTAAAGAAATTCATGATAAGGTTGATGATCTGCGTGACTTAGTGGGTGACTTACATGAGGAAGTAGCTCACTTATGAGTGTTTATGGAAGAAGACCTCAAGTCACTCCGTACTGAAATGAAACAAATGTTCTCTGAAATAATGAAGCATCTTTGGTCATGATTTTTGATTAATAACAAATAAGGGGAGAGGAAAAAAAGACAAAGATAGGGGAGAAGAGAAGAAGACTTCAAGAGAAAGAAAGTGAAATGAAGTGGAGAAGAATATCCTCTTATAATCTGCAGACAACTGCCCTCAAAAGTGGTACCTTGCACCATGATATTCATTATTGGCTTGGTAAAGACACCTCCCAGGTAAGCTGTTATTTTCTAGATTTTTAATGCTTGAGGAAATTCGAATCCTATCATTTTCTTGTCAACCTTATATCGACAGATCTCTTAAATAGGATGAAGCAGTTACAGGAGCCATCAAAACCATTGAACTTGATGCAGCTCTTCGACCATGAAACTGAGAAGTTCTTATCTTACTTCAAACCATGTATCATACCTCAAGAAGCTGCCTTCGCATCAGGATTTAAACATGCTGAGGCTGAAGAACATCAAACATGGTTATTTGTTTGCATAGGAAAACACGTCGTCCATGTAAGGAGGTAAGTCTATGTAATTGACTTTTATATTGGTAAAGTTATTCCTCAATTTGTTTTGCACCCAATTTTATGTTCCTACTTTCTGGTTTTTGGACACAAGTTCCTTTTGCTCGATCATCACTTAACCATGATGATATTTTCATTCTCAATACCAAGTCAAAAATTTTGCAATTTAATAGTTCTAACTCTTCCATCTAAGAGAGGTCGAGTGATGTAGTTGCTATTGAGAAGAAGACTTGAAGAGAAGAAAGGGAAATGAAGAGGAGAAGAAAACAAGATAGTACACTTGTAATTGTTTTTCAATTGTACATCCTCTTATAAATAATACTCGACCATCTTTCTAAATTTATGATTATTTGTAAGAGGAAAGCAGGAATCTAAGACGGAAGCTGAAGTCAAAGTGAGACAAAAGTTGAATCAAAAGTAAGACGAAATCAGAAACAAACTAAGACGGAATCTGAAGGAAAAGTAAGACGAAAGTAGAAGCAAAATTAAGACGAAAGTTGAAGCAAAAGTAAGATGAAAGCAAAAGCAAACTAAGACGGAAGCTGAAGCAAAAGTAAGATGAAACTGGAAGCTAACTAAGATGGAAGCTCAAGCAAACTAAGATGGAAGTTGAAGCAAAAGTCAGACGTAAGCGGAGGCAAACTAAGACGGAAGCTTAAGCAAAAGTAAGACGAAAACGGAAGCAAACTAAGACAGAAATCAAACATGGTTATTTGATTGTAGAGGAAAACACGTAATCCATGTAAGGAGGCAAGTCGATGGAATTGACTTTTATATTGGTAAACTTATTCCTCAAATTGTTTTGTACCCAATTTTATGTTCCTACTTTCCGGTTTTTGAATCATCACTTAACCATGATGATATTTCCATTCTTGATACCAAGTCAAAAATTTCCCAATTTAATGGTTCTAACTCTTCCATCCAAGAGAGGGCGAAAGCTCTAGAGGTAGTCTAGTACATTAAGGATACTTGAGAAGAAGGCTTGAACAAAAAGAAAGGGAAATCAAGAGGAGAGCAAAACAAGATAGTATAGTTGTAATTATTTTTTAATTGTATATCCTCCTATAAATAATAATCTAAGACGAAAGTAGAAACTAAGACTAAGCGGAAGTAGGAATCTAAGGTGGAAGCAGAAAGTAAGACGAAGCTGAAGTCAAAGTAAGACGAAGCTAAAATCAAAGTGAGACGAAGCGGAAGAAACTAAGACGAAAATGGAAGCAAACTAAGATGCAAGATTGTTAAATCAAAATGACTTCACGTCTAAATAATTTTGATGAAAATCAAATAATAATAATAATAGAAAGTGCTGAACCATTTTGAGGAGACGGAAGCACAAGCAATCTAAGACGGAAGCAGAAACTAAGACGAAGCGGAAGCAGGAATCTAAGACGGAAGCAGAAAGTAAGACGAAGCTGAAGTCAAAGTGAGACGAAGAGGAAGAAACTAAGACGAAGAACAACTTGCGTCATTGTTTGCTTCCGCTTTTGTCTTACTTTTGCTTCAACTTCCATCTTAGTTTGCTTCCGCTTATGTCTTACTTTTGCTTTAGCTTCCGTCTTAGTTTGCTTCAGCTTCCATCTTAGTTTGCTTTAGGTTTCGCCTTACTTTTGCTTCAACTTCCGTCTTAGTTTGCTTCTGCTTTAGTCTTACTTTTGCTTCAGCTTGCGTCTTACTTTCGCTTCTGCTTTCGTCTTACTTTTGCTTCACCTTCCGTCTTACTTTCGCTTCACCTTCTGTCTTGCTTTTGCTTCACTTCCGTCTTAGTTTACTTCCAGTTTCGTCTTATTTTTTATTCAGTTTCCGTCTTAGTTTGCTTTAGCTTCCGTCTTACTTTTGCTTCAGCTTTCGTCTTCCTTATTATTATTAACTGTATTTATTTATGTCATTATTTATTTTTCATTATTATTATTATTATTATTATTATTATTATTATTATTATTATTATTATTATTATTATTAGTAGTAGTAGTAGTAG
>JANITW010000002.1:50132721-50144859 GCA_027564335.1 Erythroxylum williamsii
CTAAAATAGGGAATTAAAGAAAATACTAGAGAAAACTGTTAATGCTTCTAGATGAGACTGGTCTTTAAAGCTAGATGATGCACTTTGGGCATATAGGAGCGCATTTAAGACACCCATAGGCATGTCACCATTCAAGATAGCATATGGAAAGTCTTGTCATCTTCCAATTGAATTAGAGCACTTTGATTTGTTTGCTGCAGGTGTTAAAAGACTTATACAGCTTCATGAGCTTGAAAATTTTCGTTTGGATGCTTATAACAATTTGAAGCTATATAAGGAGCAAGTGAAGAAGTGGTATGACAAAAAGATCCTCCACTGAGACTTTAAGGTAGGCGACCAGGTATTGATCTACAACTCCCGTCTTTGTCTTTTTCTAGGGAAGCTTAAGTCGAGATGTTATGGTCCATTCATGGTGATCTAAGTCCTTCCTTTTAGGGTCCTTGAGTTAAAAAAAGAAAATGAAAATTCATTTAAGGAAAATAGACAACAGATTAAATTGTATATGCCCTAGTTTGTGGATAACCCTGAGGAGCGATTGTCTCTTCATAACACTTCGTTTCCTTAATCGCGGTACATGTTTTCCAGTAGGACTGTAGTTTTTTTTCTTTTCTTTTCTCGTTGTTTCCTTTTCGTTTCTTTTAATGCATTTCTTTGAGTTTTTCAGGTTTGCGTGGTTAGTGACAAAGAGTTCTTGGCTGATTCTTTTTTAGGGAAGTTTCTTCTTTCTCTTTTCCCTCTTTGTATTTGATTGTTGACTACTTGAACATTAGGGACAATGTTCATATTAGGTGTGGGGGGATTGAGATTATGTGCATGCTAATGATATTGATGTTTGATGTTGAGAAATACACACTTGAATGGTTGTGACTGTTTTGTAACTAACTTGGATCCTATTTGTGATGAATTTGATCATACGATTCTATCAAAGTAGTTGGATGAAAATTTGAGTTATATGCATGAACTTGGAATAGGAAGCTTGAGAGGATAGTGAACCATGTGGATTAATTAAAGTAGTCAATTGCATAAACTTAGTCAATAATTGTTGCTGAGTGATGAGACAATATATGAAATTTTGATGGATTTTCATTTAAACATCTGTGAGGTTTTGAGCTATATGACTGCTTCTCATAGTCATTTATTTTCTTTGTCGTATCTGATGCTTCCCTATGTGGATTTCCTTTAGAACTTGCTCTAAACCTGTTTGATACTGCTAGTTACATGCTTTATGGACATGACAAAGGCCTTCTGTGTTTTTAACCTTTAGCTTAAATGACCCACCAAGTCATTTTTCCCTTATAATCCCTTTGAGCCTTTAACCTTGTTGTTTTCTTATTAATCGCATTGCATTGAAACTTGAAAACTTTTAACCCTACCCTTTCACAAGTTGAATAAAGTACTAAGTATTTGATTCCTAGATTTAGGGACTTTTATTTTACATGCAATTCTGAGATGTTTTCCAGGTACATCTACTCAGTTGTTATTGATTTTTCCTACTACTATCTTCTTTTATGTTTATTGTTACAAAAAAACAAAAAAAGAGAAAAAAGAAAAAAATCAAAACACTAGCATTTGATAGTGATGAGTAGTTGTAGTCCTATATTTTTTAATGTATATTTCAGAAGTTCTTTTTTATTGTCCCACGTCACTTAGTACTTTGTGAATACTTGTGAGTAGCCTTTGTTCTTTTTATCTCACCTTAACCTAAACCCCATTACAACCCTGAATAAAAGCCTTTTTGATCCATGATGGCATGTACTCTATGTAGTGGAAAATAGGTGAATTTGCAAGCCTATGGTAGTGTAATCTCTTAGAGGAAGCTTTAAGCGAAACACTGCCTTTATACAGTTGAGTGACATGAGTGAATATCGTGAGGAAAGTTCATTACAATTTTGTGCTTGCTTTTGATCAAAGATGTCTACCTTTGATTTTGTTTATGTGCATTGATGAAAATATTATGTTACGTGTTATAGCTTGATACTCGAGTTTGTTGACTTTTTAAGGGATTACAATCACTTGATTTTCGTTGAAAATAAAATGACAGAATATGTTGGTTGTGACCTAAGTAAATTGCTTGAGGATAAATAACAATTCAAGTGTGGGGGTGTTGTTAATCGACATTTTGAGTGGCGGTTTAGAACTTAATTCAAAGTCATTTACATTCATTTTATGTTCATCTATGGCTGATTTATCATGTTTTAACATTATTCGAGGTTCGTTGACGTAAAATGCATAAATGAAACAAATAGACTCGAATTGCACTGTTTTTAGGTTTATGGTAAATTTGACCTTTAATCATTGTCGAATTTTTATCTCGAGATTGGTTTAGCAAAATTATGAATTTTCATAGTTAAATTCTTGACTCATTGATAGATTTTTTGGGACCAATTGCAAATTTTTCTAAGCTAAATTTACATCAAATTTTGGATCGTTAGAATGACCTTTCGACGATATTTTGATCATAACTTTTGACTCAGATGGCTAAATCCCATGATTCAAGTCTCATATTGAAATACTCAAAGACAAATATACTGATAAAATTTCAGCTCCTAAATCATCACCGTTTAGTTTTTATGTGCTATTGAATTTGACCTTGAAAAATCCATTCCAACCAGCCAAGGATCAACATCAGCCCCCACCTTTTAATTATTTCAACCCATGTACAGTTCATTCCCCACTACAAAATCAGCCTCTATTATAAGATAAAAAGAGCTTCCATTCTTCTGCAATTACACCAGTGTCTAACACCAACAAAAGATAGCCTCCATTATAAGACAAAGCAACCTTCGTTGAAGCTTAGAAAAGAATCAGCCTTCATTTTTTTTTTACTGTCACTCCACACCAACATGCAGCAGCCATCTTTCATGCCACTTCCATTCACCAAGGCCTTCAATTACAAACAAAGACAGCCAACATTCAACACTAATGACAAGATTGGTAGTTGGATTGGAGGGAGACTCCATTGATTAATATCAACCACGTTATACCACCATAAAGAAAAGGAGCAACTGTGGCATTAATAAGTGAGCAGCTATGGCAAGAGAAAAAGAACAAGTAGCTGGGCATGGAGTTGTGGCAAGAGAAAGAAAACATGAGCCTTTTGGAGACTTCTATGTTGCAGCTAGTGAGGGGGAATTAATACATTAGCTGGAGGAAACAAAAAGGAAACATTGGACTCCACTCACATTATTAAACAAATCCTCCACTTACAATCTGAGGATAACATCTTGCTGCTGGTGTGAAGAAAACAGTGAGTTGCTTGTGAAGAGGAACAACTTTAGTTGCTGGAGGAGAGATACATTGTTGGGCAGCTAGTGGTTTAAACAAATACTCCACTCACGTTGATGAAGTAGCTGCATGGAGAAAAGAAAGAAATAAAGGAGAGATACATTGTTGAGCTGGTGTTGGCATATAGGAGACGTTGACAACTGGTGGAGGAAAAAGATTATGCGTGAGCTAAAGGAGTGGAACAACGATGCAAAGGGTAGAGGAAAAAGTGAGCTGGCGGAGATTAATTATGTCGAAGATAGTGCCGCAAGAAAATCTTGTTGCAAAAAAGGGGTGTTTTTAATTTATTTTTTCTTATTTATTTTAATTGTGTGAATTTAATCAATGAAAACATATATTCTGGCCATGATTTATGTTACATTGATGAATATGTGTGAGTAAGTTTTTCTTTTCGGTTAAAGTTAAAATTAATATTAGATTAGGATAATTTTTGTAGTATTGATTTTTGCTTGATTGAATGCATATTTATTCCTAATTTAGCTTGATCACCTAAATTAAGACCTTAGATGATTTAATACCACAACCAATGGGATTTAATTTATTGGAAAATTAATCAAGCAACATACTTGAGACTAAAGTGTAGACCAACCTTAGGATCTTGTGTGAGGATAACGAACTTAATTTTAGGCTTCTTGTATTTAATGCCTTTTATTCCAAATTATCTATGAACCAAGTGGTGACTCGGATTTAGAAGAGAAAGGGAACACCTATGAACATTGGGTTTGACTTGCTTAAGTGAAGTATTTCCTAAATCAATCCACTGTTACAATTTTATTTTTATTGTCCAATCCAATTGAAATTTAATACCTTATCTGATTTTTATCATTTGATTAAATCTAGTCGTTTTAATTCATACCTTGCAATTTTCATATTTCCTTGATTTGTTTACTTTATTTTCAAATCAATCAATTCTTGATCGTCTGAGTAATTTTGTATCATTTAATTTAATTGTCTTACGTGTTGGATTTTCCCTAGGTACGATATCCAGTTCTTACCATTTTGTTACTTGTCGTCGGGGTGTGCTTACCTTTAATTTGTCTAGATAGAATTTAATTTTTTTGTTTAGATTGCAACAATCAATCATGGTGGTGGTTGACAGATTCACCAAGTATGCGATCTTCATGCCAACTCCTATGAGTTATCCCTCGAAAGTTGCGACCGAGTTGTTGTACAAAAATGTGGTCAAGTATTTCAGAGTTCCAGTAGATATTGTGAGCTATTGAGACGTCAGATTTACAGGCCGATTCTAGATGTCCCTTTTTAATATAATGGGTTGTGATTTGAAGTATTCAACAGAAAATCACCCACAAACAAATGGATAAACATAAAGGATCAACGATTTGTTGGAGGAGTACCTACGAAATTATGTAAGTGCAAGTCAATGTAACTGCTTGAGTTTACTTAATACCATATAGTTTTGCTATAACTTGCATAGATCTTCAGTTATGGAGAAAAGTCCCTTTGAGATTATGTTGGGATAATAGCCTCTCACACCATTAGAGATTGCTTAACAAAGGACAAGTGACAAATGCCTTGCGGAGCATAACTTTGCGATGGAGAAGCAAGAATTGTTGGACGAGGTGAGGGACAGTCTTCAAAAAACTTCTCGACGGATGAAGAACCAAGTAGATCTTTAAAGGAGACTGTTAGAATTTGACTTGGGAGATAAAGTATTATTGAAACTAACCCCACATATTTGGAAGAAGATCTTGAGTAAGCAAGGTCATAGGGGTTTGGTGTCGAAGTACGATGGACCGTTTAAAGTGCCACACAAAGTGGGAAATGTGGCATATATATTGAAATTACCAGAGCGGTTAAAGGTATACCCTACTTTTCACGTTAATTTTCTCAAGCCTAACTATGAGGATGCATCAGATCCGAATAGGAGCCAGGTGAAGTGAGTTCTACTAGTTATGAGGAAACAGTTCGAGGATCAAGTGGAGAAGATCCTAGATCATTAAACAATGGGTCAATATAAGAAGAACCGACATCAAGTTCTTGATTCAGTGGAAAGGTAAACCTATTACAGAAGCTGTGTGGGAGAAAGATACAACTTTGTGAAAATTCAAGAACCAAGTGAACGCCTACCTTCAGACTAATTCGATAAGGTCAAAAAATCCATTTGGTGGGTGGTTTGATAGACTCTTAAACTTCGGAGCACTTCTCAGCGACCTTCACGATGCTCCTTAAAAGGAAGGTTAGTTGGATTACATGCATAAGGGAGGCATGCAAAAGCATTAAGGCAAACATGGGCAAGTGGGATCAGACTTGATACGCATTTTGGTAGAATCTCGGACCTTATGGAGATTGACTCGACCCAGGCTAAGGATTTGATGGCCTTGACCCATGCTTGAATGAATGGACCACGGCTAGCAGACTTGTTGTGGGAAGCATTGGATTAGGCCAGTGTGCTATTTGGACTTCAGTAAGATCACATTGCATCATCAATGGATAGAGATCGTGGGGAGATCTTAGATGATATTACAATAACTAGGAGTTAGAGTTGCAGTGGAACTCAACATCTGAAGATAATGAATATCTTTGAGGATAAGGATGCTAGTTTCTTATTTGAATGTAAACTCTATCTTTATATTATCTTGCAGATTATATCTTAACAGTTGGAATCCTATTTGGATGTGGGTGTCATCCAATTGGTCCATATGATGTAATCTAATAAAGATAGGCGTGATCTTAACACGATCTTAGGTAGCTCAGTTTAAGTAGGATTTTGAATGTAACTTGGCTTCTAAGTTAAAGTGCCTATATTAGCTCATTCAAGTTTCACTCTCCTCATTCAGTTAGAGAGAGTATTCCATGTATTCTTTTGAGGGAAAGTAATAAAAATGTTGGTTTTACCGTATCTCTCTTGTTTCCTTATTGTCTTTATTTTCTTATTGCTTCCGTAGCCTTGTTTCTTCGAGTGTGCGAGGTAAACATTTCGAGCATTGTAGAAGGCTGAAGTCCTACTTAAGCGAACCTAAGTGAGACTGTCATGCAAAGGGTGTTGGCGGTCAACTTCGGTGAAAGTTCGTGTCCCAAGGTGACCTTTGTATCAAACACCCACTATGCCTATATAAATCACTTAGCAAATGATCCACCAACTTAAATTCATTTCCATCATTCCATAATTTCCATGCCTGCAACTTCTAATTAGGCACGTAAATATATCTAAGTTATGTATCCTATTAAAATTTTCTATATATATATATATATTGACATATTGTAAAAGACTAGGAGCATGCTTTGATTTGTGAATCCCAACATTTCTTCTTCCTATTATGACCTCTAAAACGAGAACTCCAAACATAAAAACGTCTGATTTGGTGGGGTACGAACCCTCCATTACGTACTCAGGTGCATATATATACTATTTTACAAAAATTTATGAATGAATAGATATCATATATTCAAACTACAAACTTTAGAGAATGAATTAATTATAACGCTCGTTGTCATCTATCTGCAGGAGACTATCCTGTAACTAATATTTTAAAGCTTGGAATATATATATCTTAAAGTTAAAGCAAATAAATTCCTCCAAAAGCATAACAGGAAGGATTGCTCTAAAATATATCATTTGAAATAATTTAATAGTATGTTTTTGCTAATAAAAAATTAAGAACGTAGTTAAAATTTTAATTTTATAATAATTACATTTGATTGCTATGATATTCTCATTTTAAAACAAAAAATTAAGAATCTTTGTCTACTATATTTTCTTTTGGTAAGTGAAGAAATGTTAAAGAGTCTTCTTTCATCATCATTTGTTAACTATAAAACCAATCATCATATCTAAATGTGTGAGCCCAACCTAACTACATTCAAGGGAGTTATATGTTGTATTAATGTTAATAAGATGTCATTAAACTTGTACTTTAAAATAAAGTTTTGCATTAATTGTTTATTTCATAACTCAGAAGTTAATTGCATAATCAAGAGTCTTCTTTTCATGTTATTAACATTTAAATGGTATTAATGTTGATAAGATTTTATTTATTTTTTGGTTTTCCTTTCATTTAAGACAAAAGAAAAATCAAGACTTTTCATTCACTATTTTTTTTATTAATATACATATAAATAAACTTGCTTAAACTTTCTAAAGTTTGGCAAAAGAGTTTTTGAATTTGGATGTCATTTTTGAACAAAGAAGAGATACGACGATTGATAATTAATAATACTAAATTTATATTAAAGTATTGTTTCTAAGGTGGATTTCAAAATTTGTAATTTCTATGTTATTATAAAAAAAGGGTAATGAGTTTCTTACTTTTATTTTTTAAAGTTATAATTACAAAAAAAAAGGTTTTAAATGACTAGTTAAAACTTGTGTTTAACTACATTGTGCATGTAGGTTTCAAATGTATAGCGAACTCCTCAACGAAAAGAAATAGTTAGAGATGCAACATGTGTCCGTAGTATGTTTTAACGATTCTAGCAGTGTTGGCTACTCCTTTACTTCCTCCAAATGCCCTTTCCATTCCAAATTAAGTCAAATATTTTTGGACTCATACTACTGTCCAGTAAAATGTTGCTTGCCTTTAGATCCATATGAACGATTCTAAGCCTGGAATAATCTTCGTGAAGATAAAGCATTCCCTTGGCAATTCCAATTATGATATTAATGCTTATGTTCTAACTTATTCGGCATCGTTTCTCGCTGTCTAAAATCAGATCATTTATACATAGATGTTATTCATCAACATTTTAAGGAGAAGGTTGCAACAATAAGATACTAGAAGATTAAAATCATATTGGGTTAAGTAAACATTGTAAAGAAAACTGACCAAAAAGGAAAGCATTTAGGCTCATGTTAGGCATAAATTCATACACAAGCAAGCAATTTTTCTTCTCCATCAACACAAAAGCCGAGAATTCTCACCCGATTTTTGTGTTGAAGTTTCATTATCAACAGTACCTTATTAATGAAGGCCTCCTCACCTTTTCATAATGGTAAGGGTAATATTTTTTCTATTGTCTTCCAGAACTCACAATTTAAACACTTGGTTATTCTATACCTTGTAGAGAAGTCCAAAATCACTTTCTTCAAGCTTATTTATGTAAGAAAAGTATTCAGTAGCTGCGTTTAAAGATGTGAAGTCCATATGAGCAGACTCGCAAACATTAAAGCTATCCCTCCCTTGGAAATCCACAGGCTGTTGTTTACTGCTTATTTACAAAGAGAATTCTTCTTCCATCCTTATAAAATAAATTCTAACTTCCGTACACAATTACTTGTTAGAATCAGAGTATAACCTAAAATGTGGCAAATGGTAATTTACATACTTGTATCAGATGTATCCTTCCTTTCTTAGAACTTGCAGCAGGCGAAGAAGCCTAACGGTGTTAGAAGTCAAACCTGATAGAAGCTTATAGGTTTTTCTAGATACAGTAGTTGCGTATAGTTATTCTCCTTTATTTTTGCCAGCTGTCAACGTTCATTTATTATATGGTTGTGCTGTAGCTATAACTTCATTTATTATAGTAGTGTTTAGTTAGCTTTGGGGTGTTAAAGTCAATGAACAAAACTGACTTTGATGGTTATAAAAGGGGTTGTATGTGTTAGAAACGGGTCCCTCTTCATACGGACAGACGCCATATTTGATCAAATATAACAGCACCGATTTCAGTGTCATATTATTTAAAAGAAATGTAAGAAGACAACTGCAAGGCAACTATTTTATGAGATAGAATGCCTATATAAGGCACCCCTGTTTCAGACAAACATATAGAAAATTAGAGAAGGAAAACTAGAGCAAATCAAATGCTCTGAAGTTAGGAAATACATTTCTAAAGAATTGATGAGTGATAAAATAGTGAGGGTATTATTTTTAGGTTAGGAAACAATTTGTGGGTCACTATTTTGGTTTTATCTCTATATATCTACTATTTGTAATAGTGGAAGAAATATTCTGAATTTTGTCCGTGGACGTAGTCCAAAGTTAAGGATGAATCACGTTAAATTTCTTATGTCCATTTTGCTCATTTTATTTTTTCTTTTTACAAAATACACCTGTTGCGCCTAATAAGTGGTATCAGAGATGTGTTTCCATTGAAGGTATTTTTTGAAAAGAAATACGTCATCGGGAAGACAAAATTACAACAATTTTTTTGGCATGATCCGTTCGAAAAGTTGACATAAAACGGCAAAGGTGATGAATAATACTTTTACGTTGTTTTAATAAATTTACAAGGTGACGTACTGTGCAACAATAGTAACTAGATCCCGCAGCACTAGTTGCAGTACTATTCACAAGTTACTATTTACTGGGTCCTGTGACACTATTCAAGTGGGGTCCGACGACATTATTCCGGTGAGAACTAAGTTATTATTTACCGGGCCCCGCAGTTCCTATTCTAGTAAGGTCCGACGACACTATTCTGATCCCGTGGTGAAATTTTAAAAGATATCTTTTCTGCTAAATTTTGACGTCCTGGTTTCATATTTGAGGTTGGTTTTCTCAAATTTGGTTTAATTTGATAAATGGAGGTGAAGACGAGCAAAATGATCAATTTAAACGGTATTAACTACCGTATATGACGAATCAAGATGAAGGATCACTTGATGATTACAAAGATGCATTTGCCGGTATTTTTGACAACTAAACTAGAGGAGATGTCCAATGAAGATTGGGAGTTTGAATATGAACGAGCAAGTGGTTATATTCGACAGATTGTCGATGATAATGTGTACAATCACATTTGTAACAAGACTCATGCAAGAACATTATGAAATAAGTTGGAGTAGTTGTATGCTTCAAAGATCGACAACAACAAATTATTTTATCTGACAAAATTGATGCAGGTAAAATACCAAGATGGTACTTCTGTAGCTAATCATTTAAACAATATGGAAGAGATGGTTGATCAGTTATCAAAGACGGGCATAAAGTTTGACGACGAGATGATTGCTTTGATGATGCTAGCTTCATTACCAGAGTCTTGGGAGACTTTGAAGGTGTCATTGACAAATACTGCACCAAATGGTGTATTAAATATGGAGTCTGTTAAAAACAGTATACTAAATGAAGAGATGAGACATAAGTCACAGTCTGCAGCCTCTTCATCACATTCAGATGTTCTGCTTACAGAAAATAAAGGAAGGAGTCAATCCAGAGGTCTAAAATCCAGAGACAAGAGCAAAGGAAAGTCAAATAGATATGCAAATGTGAAATGTCATTATTGCAAGAAGAAGGGCCACATCATGAAATTTTGTCGAAAGTTGAAGAAGGAAAAAGGCAAAGATGTAAACAAAGACAAAAGCAGTGATGATGAACAAAGTAACATTGTTGATGTATTCAACCTTGTTATTGATACAGAGATAGTCAGCCTGGTGTCACAAAAAACAAGTTGGATAGTTAACAGTGGAGCTACTGTTCATATTACATCTCACAGACAATTTTTCTCATCCTACACACCTGGGAATTATGACGTTGTTAAGATGACAAACGGAAATCTATCAAATGTTGTTGGCATAGGAGATATTTCTTTAGAGATAGCGAATGGTTCAAGATTGTTACTGAAATATGTCAGGTACATTCCTGATACGCGTCTGAATTTGATTTCTGTAAACAGGCTAGATGATAAAGGTTTCCAAAATACTTTTGGAAACGAAAAATGAAAGCTTACTAAAGGCTCATTAATAGTGGCTAGAGGTCAGAAGCACTCAAGATTGTATATGATGTAGGCAAAGCTGTCCAGTGATGTTGTCTATATAGTGGAGAATGATAATATAGTTAATTTGTGGCATAAAAGACTAGGCCACATTGGTGAGAAAGGGATGAGTCAGCTTATAAAAAGGAATATGCTATCTGGTCTAAATCAGATACATCAGAAGAAATGTGCAGATTGTCTAGCAGGGAAACAAAATAGGATTTCTTTCCAGGGTTCTCCTCTATCCAGAATGAAGAATGTTCTAGATCTGATTCACTCAGATTTGTGTGAACCATTGCCAAAGTCACTTGGTAACGCACAGTACTTTGTAACCTTTATTGATGATCATTCCAGGAAAACGTGGGCCTATACTCTGAAGACTAAAGATCAAGTGCTAGACGTGTTCAAACAATTTCACGCCTCAGTTGAGAGACAAACTAGAAAGAAGTTGAAGTGCATTCGGAGAGACAATGGTAGAGAGTATATTGGATTATTTGATGCTTACTGTAAAGAGCATGGTATTCAACATCAAATGAATCCACCAAAAATACCGCAATTAAATAGCATAGCTAAGAGGATGAACAGGACTTTAATGGAAAGAGTCAGATGTCTACTTCCACATTCAAAGTTGCCTAAGGTATTTCAGGGTGAAGCTTTACTTACAGCTGTTTATGCATTAAATCGTTCACTATGTGTTTCTCTCTAGTATGAAGTTCCAGAAAGGTGTGGTTAGGAAAAGATGTTTCCTATGATCATTTGCGGGTCTTTGGTTGCAAGGCCTTTGTCCATATTCCTAAAGATGAAAAGAAAAAGCTTGATATCAAGACACGACAGTGAGTATTCATTGGCTATGGTCAAGATCAATTTAGCTATAGGTTTTATGATCTGGTGTAGAAAAGACTTATTAGGAGTTGTGATGCTATGTTTATTGAAGATCAAACTATTGAAGATATCAACAAGGCGGAGAAGGAAGCTCCAAGCTCTGATGATGACTTAACAAGCTTCCGATTGAATCCTCTAACAATAGTGTTGAGACAAGCTGGAGAAGAGGTACAGAATGATCAACTAGAAGCTGATAATGCAGATGCCCTCAATGAAGTTTCCAAAGGATGATGATGATGTTCATATTCAACCACCAGCACCTGAAGATTCTCCAGTCCCATTACGAAGATCTAGTAGAAATAGACAACCATCTACTAGATA
>JANITW010000002.1:50166166-50184138 GCA_027564335.1 Erythroxylum williamsii
TTACTCATATTTTATTTATAATACATATTTTATAACTAATTGTTAATTAATTTTATTAATAAATAAAATTTATATTTCTATAATTATCACACTTAGATGTAAATATATTTTTAAGTATATTACTTTATATATAATATTAGCAAAAAAAGTTGTAAACTTGCTCTCTTTTTTATTACACAGAAAAGGGTAGAATTGAATTTTAAATGTTAAATAATTAGCTAGTTGCTAAAAACGTTCCTGTATAGGAGCGTTTTCAATTTTGGCTGTTTGAAGGCAAACAACCACCGCTTCAGCCGCCATGTTGTTTGGAGAGGCAAACAGTTTGAAGCATGCCAATCTTACCAAATGAGGCCGATGTAAATTTAAATATTGTTATTTTTGTCAAAATACATGCCAAATCACTAAATTTAATACATGATAGAACTTGAATCTAATTGTCAAAGAGTTAATTAGGACCACTTTATAAATATAGATTTTAAAGGCTAATGTATCGTTTTTAATAGAATTCTCCAATTTTCTAATATTATTATAAAAATATCCGTTCCGGGAAATTATGGGGTCCAACGCTTGGAAAAATGCAACCAACTACAACAAAGTCGAGTGAAGCATGGCCCGAGGTCGCACTCCAAGTCAAGTCAAGTCAATGTTGCAAATTTTCCAGGCGCACAGTTGGCATCGGCAGATTAATTCAACGTTGGAATTAGAAAGACGTGCAAAGTAGGAATGCCGTATTCAGGAAAGGGCGGGGGAAGATTTGGACGGACAAGTCTCTGGTCCCCGGCCCTTTGCAAAAGCCGATAGTGGAGTAACAAACAAGACCCACCTCCAAATGAAGTCAGTCAAAAGCATCAATCTTGAATTTGTGTATATATATATGTAGAACTTTCATCTCCTGTGTTAATAAAATTCATCATCACATGCCAATGGCTACAATTTCGTCATCAAAATTGTTGGTGTTGCTTTTGGCTCGAATCGTCCTAACCATTTCAGAGCCAACAGAACCATTATATCACTTGTGTTTAGAAAAGGGCAATTTCACTAGCAATAGTAACTACGAATCAAACCTGCATCAACTCCTTTCGTCCCTTCCCTCCAACGCCAGCGTTAACCATGGGTTTTACGGCAGCTCCTTTGGCCAAAACGAAGACAAAGTTAACGCAATCGCACTATGCAGAGGTGACACTAAGCCTGATGCTTGTCGCAGTTGCATTCTTCAATCAAGCCAGATGCTTGAACAGGCTTGCCCAAACCAGAAGGAGGCCATTATTTGGTACGATGATTGTATGCTAAGATACTCTAATCGTTCCATACTGGGAACCATGGAATTCGGACCTTATTTTTGGATGTACAACAAAAACAATGTCTCCAAGGTAAACCAATTCGAGCAGGAGCTGGAGGGTTTGTTAGATAACCTCACAACTAGAGCTGCCTCAGGTGACTCTCTCCTCAAGTTTTCTACAGCAAACGTAACTACCGTTGGTAGACAAACTATCTATGCACTGGTCCAGTGCACTCCTGATTTGTCTAAAGAGCAATGCACTGATTGTTTGGGTCAGGCTGTTACACTGATTCCAAAATGTTGCGTCGGGAGACAAGGAGGCAGGGTTGTTTCGCCAAGTTGCCATTTCAGGTACGAAAAGGATATTTTCTACGATCCTGAATATAAGTTAGAATCACCTGCTCCATCGACTTCGCCACCACAGCAAAAGCCAAGAGATCCGATAGCTCAACCACCAAATAGTAGCGCTAAAACCAAAGGTATGATACGCACACACAACACACTATTTTGAAGTTTTTTCTGGTCTGCAACTATAATTTAACTCTCAATGTCATAATAGACTAATTCACCAACTTTCAATGGATCACTCGCAGATATGGAAATAATCAGAATATGTTACTAAAGGAGAAAGTTAAACAGAAATAAAAATTGAGAATCGAACAAGAAAATGAAGCGACTATATACTAAGGGAAAGCTGCCGAAGCTCTTTGTTGTGTTTTTAATGCTTATTGAAGCTTTATTTTCTGACAGAGCTCTAAATTAATGCTGTGTTTATCAATTTTTATCAGAGAACGCAGGTAACGTAGCTGGAGCGCTCATGGCCAGCGCTTTATCGTTGTTACTTACGAGGCACTTGTCATGTTCATGTGGATCTTATTGACACTCCAAAACTGAAGCAAAAAATTATCAGTACTTCTCTTGCCTCATATGTGACTAATAAGACCTTACGCCTCCTGTTCTTTTTACCATGACCAAAATAAAAATTGAAAAGGAAAAAAAATAAAGAGAATTGTTTATGTATTGTTGGATTTTGAGAAAAAGAAAAGCATAACTGTGTTTCTATTATATTCTTAAAGACTTGCCTGCTTGAGCATCATTTTGAGGGTTGCCTTATGTTGAATTTTTTTTTGGGGTATTGGATAAGTAACAGAGTCTTAAATTAATTGACTAAAATCATACATATTATTATAGCATTATTAGTTTTGTTAGGTACATTTTGAAATTGTCAAAGTTGACAATTTTTTCAAGGATTGTTGGCACCATTGATGTAATGCGTCATAATACTACGCAAAATAACTAGACCTAAAATTATAGCTAGTGGTAAGTTTAAATCGATCACACAAAGAGTGTGTGTAAAGCTTTTGAAATGAAAATAATCGGTGTTTAAGTTATGAAGGGTTTGGTTTGATTTCAAATAAGAAAAAAAATGAAATTAAAATAAAAAATAAATTAAAGAAAACATTCAAAAATGATGAAAAGTGATGAGTACGTTAGGAACCCAATCATCGATTCAATCTCAACCTGCACACAATTAAACATACTTCATTGAATTGTTGTTATCATACCTCTCTTAGTAACTATTAATCGTAAGTTAACAATAAGTTCTATTAATCCTAATTTTTTCTTAGGTCGTGTTCAATTTAAATAAGCTCTTTAACCGAACTTAGCTATCGAACAACTTAGAACAAGTTCTCTAGATTTAATTGGACAACTGCATTCCAAGTTAGGAAAATGGATTAATCAAGGCAACAGTCATATACGCTCGAGTCATTTAACCTAAGTTACATTATCCCTAATGATTCGACACCAATTGAAAACACAACAATTACGGATTGTATCTCTAATGAATCGAAGCCACTAGTTGTTACAAATGAATTTCAATATAACAATTACAGATTATTGTGAAGATTCTAGCAATGAGTTCATGCATAAAAACAATCAAATAGAGTATTCAATTATTCTTACACAACACACAAACATTAAATATAGGATAACATAATCAATCCCTAAGAGAAAAAGAAAAACAAATACAAGGAGAGAAATGCTTAAATGAGTTCTTCAATGTCAATATCACCTCTGAACTGGCTTCGATCTGTCACCCCTCTTCTTCTCAAAACGGAGACCTCTATTCCCTAAAATGGTTTATAAACATTTCATATATTTTACGTTGTCGCAACATTGTATTTATGGTGAAAACTAGGTTTTCGGGTGCCAGGCGTCAAAGTCACAGGCATGAGCTATGTTGTCATGGGTGTGAGTGACTGTCACGCCTATGACAAATAAGTCATAGGCCTGACTAACATGCTCATGCCTATGACTTCTATGTCATGGTCGTGAGCAATTTTCTACACTTTTCATGTTTGATGTTTTCAACATATGCTCTTCATTTTATGCATTTTCTTGTCTCCTCTTGCTCTAATCCTTCTCCTTCTTACGCTATGACGACAAGTGAGTGGATCTCAAAAAGACAACTCAAAGAATGTACTTTTAACTTACTTTAGCTCTTATGCTTCCGAATTATACCTAAAACTAAATATGAACTAAAATGAATGTCTTAAGCATTTCATAACGGTAATCAATAAGTATTACGGAATAAATGTATGATCAATTAAGCACATATCAATTTTTCCACACTTAGCTTCTGACCATCCTCGGGCAAAACGTCAAAATCGAAGTCATAAACCCAAAACACTTATTCATTTTCCATATTTCCCAAGAATAGATAGTCATAAGCAAGGAGCAATAACTTTCAAAAACTATAGTAAGAACTCATTACTTTTATACTAAAAGCGATGTTGAAACATCTCATTAGTTAAACACAAGAGGTTTTTATTGCTGGAAGATTGATTTGGGATAACATACTCTTAGTACAAGAAGTTTTTAAAGGATATAAAAGAAATGAATTAATAAAAAAATGTTCTGTTAAGGTGGATTTTTATATTTTGTATGCATTATAGGCATTTGATTTTCCACAAACTTTTATCAATTGGATTAATCAATGCATTTCAACAATTTCTTTTAAAGTTCCTATCAATTAAGAACCTACAAGGTTGTTTAAAGGTAAAATACAATTAAAACAATGTGACTCCATTTTCCCATATCTCTTTATCCTCTAGATGGAATTGTGTATCCAAGCTTTTGTCTCACTTTAGAATGCATGATAAAGGCTATAAGTACCATTATGAATGTAAGAAAATGAAGATAACTAGCCTTGCATTTTCGTATGACTTATTATTATTATTAAAAATAGATAATGAGTCAGTTACAACCTTAATGAAAATTATGACGCCTTTTAATCAATTTCGAGATTACCTAATAACAAGAACAAATGTTATATCTTAGTATCACCAATAGGAAAGAATAAGGTTTTACTACCTTATATAAATACCAATTTCTCAAACTTTACAAATAAGTCCAGCTTGATTACAAACATCTTTTCTCTCTTCAAATTGTGTTTTATTTGTCATCCATAAGGTTCATAAATATGTTGGCAACGGATATAAATTATAACCTTAAATTATATTTAGGATTAGATAAATTAAACTCATTTAGTTTAACTTTATTTCTCTAATCGAACAATTTATATCCATAGATCAAGATTGACATCTAGTAACCTATCATAACCACTTAAATATTTAGGAATGTCAATGTAGTTTTAAATAACCTTTCTGTCCAAATACAATGTCTCATTTAGACAAAGCATAGATTCAATGTCTACTCAATTTGGGACCAATCATGTTAGATCTCCACCATTAGTAATTGATTTATATAATGACATTTGAAAGCTATTTTAAAAGTATTATTCCACCTTGGCCAAGGATTTCCTAAATCAATAATAATGAAACATTTTCTCTAATTACTTTATGGTGATAAATCCTATATTGATCACCTAACTACCTTCATATAGTTCATTATATATTCAATAACTATCAATTGAGCTACACATGATTAAAATAGGTTAAAAGATGTATTAAAATAAAGCAATCCCTATACATGATACTTTGGAGACCTCACGTCAAATGATCATTTATACAATCATTACAATAAGGATTTCCATATAAATACAAGTAATATTCCAAATGAATTTCTCATATGGGGTTAATTCAATGAATTTGTTAACTAACAAGCACTCATATGTTTGTTTCAGTATCTCTATACCTTAGCATATGAGATCGACTACTTCTTTTATAGGAAAGAAACATAATGCATGCTAGTCTTTTTTATGCTTTATTAATATATTGTCTTGATAAGATAATGACTAGGAACAATATAAGGACAATACATAAAAGCAATATGAATCTTATAATTATGATCTCATCATAATTTCTTTTGCAATGTATATTTATCCTATCGACTTTATCATATACATCTAAATATGTATAGTATAAATAATGCCTTTAGATCATTGTGTCACTAAACCATAATCAACCAATTTACTATAGGGCATAAACTAATAATCTCCCATCGTACTAAGCTAATTGTTTAAGTATCTTATACTATATCTCTATATAACGATCATATACTGTTGGGATCGTGGTTTAGTGAGAAAATTCTAAAAGATTCTTTATAGTGAACACTTTCTTAAATCTTACAACTTTCATTTTAGTTATCATCATAATTAAGAGAAACTGCCTAAATACACACTTAGGTCATTGATGAGGCCTTAGCTCTTTTTACATGCTCAATGACTCCAATGTTCTATAGTATGTTACTGTCTGAATAATATAAGGAACTATACCAAGTTCATTATAGAACTCGTTGATCCACTTAATCATTTTCATTAAATAAAATGTATTATGTCATGATTAGCAATTAATGCTATATTGTAACATTTCCAATATCAAATAATATTGTTCTAGGTAAAATTTACCTTAACTAAGATTTACTTCTAAAGTTAATATCCTTATAACGTTGAAATCAAATATTAACTCATACACAGAATAACCGATATCTTTAATATCTCAAATACTAAATACCTTTAGTACATTATCTATGTACTTGGACTAGAATAGGTAAACAACTTTCGTATCTATCTTTATATATCTAATTACTAGAATTAAGTTGTTATCTTTTGACATACAACAAAAGTTATTATTATAATTGAAAATATGAGTTATCATTCTCTTTATAAGTAACATGTCTCTACATACTCCCACTAAGAGGAAAAGTACCCTCCTACTAACCTTCTTGTAAACATGAAAAATTCACAATCATCTCTAAAGAAAATTTTTTAAATTTATTATGAAAGTGAATCTTTCAATATCTTATAGCTTTATAACTATACATCCAATGTATCAATTAAGGGACTAGTTTTGATTAAATGTATTGTCATGAGATTTGAGTTTTTCAAACTTCATCTTACTCCCACTACTTATCTTGAGAATTATTCTCCTATAAGTATTCATTGAAACAAACAATTTGTTTCATAAGTCTGTAAGATTATATCCAATATTTTAGATCTCTTATAACCTTCTACTATCTAATTTAATTATAAACTTATTGGATAATACATGCTTCAACTATGCATCACGTCGTAAAATCATTAACTTTGACTATTTCAAAGTATTATCATTTCATATCTAATATGAATTATTCCTGATTGATTTAACTGGAGCTTTCAAAGAAAAGTTAGAGTAGAAGACCCAACTATAGAGAAAATAAATATTGCATTATACAATATCTCGTGTTGCATTTTCTCTTTATTCAAATCCATACTTTTATGAAATTTAGTTATAGAGATATTCACTAATGAATCTCATTCTCCATAGATAAGGCAAAAAATTATATCTCACTACATTGATCTTTTCGAAGTGTTTCAACATTTTTAATGTTTGATTTCTACTTAAATTTAAATAATTGGAAATTTTCAAAATTTTAAATCAATATTTCATTTAATTCATATGACTAAATCACATAAATTCATTAGTACTATAATAAAATACAATTATCATCCTTTTATAAACTGTTATTACATTCAATACATCACATGTATAAGATTTAACAATTTAATACCATCATCATTCTTTCACCAAATGTTGATTTGATTATTCTTTGAGCTAACAAGTTTCATAATTTTTATATGATTTATAATCAAAAGGATACACAAGTCCTTATATGTAACATATGATGCTCATTACATTGATTGAACCAACATGGCATCACGGATAGTCTAATTTATCCATCTTTATATTTTTGTCAATTTGTTTACTAACCTTTCGTTGCATGACTTTTCTATATAATTCAATATGTTCATCCTATAATGCTCTTATTAGACGTAAAGTTTAGAATAAATGTCTACTCTATTTGAGTCTAATCAGTTTAGATGTAATTGATTAAATTAATGAGTTTTAAAAACTATTTTAAAGTTTCCAGTCCACCTTATCTAAGGATTTCTCAAATCAATACTAATCGAGAACAATTGAACACTCTCATTGATTACTTTAAGATAATGAATCCTCTATTGATAACTCAACTACCTCTATATAGTTCATACTATATGTCATGACTACTAACCAAGCTACCGTTGACTAAAATAGATCATAAGTAGTATTAAAACATAATAATTCTTGTATGAGATACTTTGGAGATCTTAAGTCAAATGATCACTTATACAATCATCACAGTGATAATTTTTATAAATATGCAAGTAATATCATAAATGGGTTTCTCATATAGGGTCATGTTAATGAACTTATTTTCTAACAAGTACCTACATGTTTGTTTAAATATCTTCATACTTTAGTCATTGAGATTGACTACTTTTTTTATAAGGAAGAAATATACATGTCCTAATTTTTTTCACTCTATTAATAACAATGAGTACAAATAATTTGTGGATAATACATAAATGCAATATGAATTTCATATTTATGATCTTATCATAATTTTTTCCATAGATTTTTCTTATACATTTAAATATGTATAAAATAAAGAATGTTTTTAAATAATTATATCACTAAATTACAACTAACCGATTAGATGGAGGGCATAAACCAACAACAGTATCATCTGGTGCGAGAAAAATAACACCAAGAATCTCCTTCCTTATGTGGCTTATCTTCAAGAAAAATTTGAGAAATTTAGACAACTTGAGTTTTATAAACATACCCCTATTCTGTTGTCTTTACATACTCAATAATAAATATTTAAATCACTTATTCATTATTCATAAGTTTTCAAAGTTCATATGGAATCCAATCCAAATTTTATGTTGAGATGAAAAGAAAAATATATTTTCCATGAGATTTTTTTTCCATTCTTAACGATATAGGCTCTTTAATGTAGGTAAAGCTTAATGTAGGTAAAGCTCTTAACATCATTGCTTTAGAAGCTCTTTTGTATTATATTTGGAAAGAGAGGAATATCAAGCTCTTCTAAAAACAAGAAAAATCTAAGAAATATGTTTTTATACAATATAATTCATGTGATTAAGAAGCATATAATAGTAAACTAGATCCACACATCTTGTGACGAGGAATTGGTTAACTCTTGGAACTTATGAGTAAAGATATACAAGTATAATCTCTTCACCAATGGAAAGATGTTATGTATTGTTTGACAAGTATTGTGGACATAAATGGCAAGCTCTAAGAAAAGGAATGCATAGTTTTTACTTATCTCTAAGTTTTGTCTCAACTTTCTTGAAGGTAGCTTTCAGATGGATATTGGAATCAATATGAGTATCTCTTAGTTGCACCTAAGGCCTGTTTGATTGGATGTTAATTAATGGAATAAGATGAAACGTAACACACTTCCATCTTTTGGAGGGAAGTTTTATAACGGAATGGAATGAGATGAGATGAAAGCGAGGGGTTTCAATTTCCGTTCCTTTCCATCCTAAATAGTGAAAAAAAAAGAAACCTCCTATTCGAGAGTTTAGGATGGACGGTAAACTAATAAATATATACTACCTAATATACCCTCAATAATATTTCGTAATACCAATTATTTCTCTTTATCCTAACAACAACCAACACATTTCTATATATTTATTTTTTTGTAATACCAATTATTTCTCCATACCGTAATACCAATTATTTCTATATAAATAAAAATATAAATAAATTATTTTTAAATATAAATCACATAGAATAAAATAAAATAAAATATAGTAAATAATTAATATAACATTTTTATATAATTAATAATACATTGTATATAATTAATAATAAAATTTTTATTATTTTAAAATAGAAAATATATAAAATTATTTGTTAACATGATTTCTGTTTTAAAATCATAGCGTTAAATCTCCTGTAATAACCATTTTAATATAAGGGGTATAATAGTCATTTATTATATATTACATTCCATTCTATCCATCTTCTAAACAATATTTCACTACATTATATTATAACTCATTCCATACCTCCCAAATAACTTTTCACTATATTACATTTTATGTCATTATAAACCGTTCCGTTCCGTTCCATTATATTCTATTCCATTCAATTACATTATATTCTGTTCCATTAATTAACATCCAACCAAACAGGTCCTAAGTTCTACTTCTAATGTTGTAATGAATTTTATAAGCTTTTAGGACTACTTTTGAAAGATGTTTTAATTTTTAGAAAAACTCAATAAGCACTTTCTTAAATCAAAAGTTTGATCACCCTTTCCATTCTTATCCACTGTAATTAGTGAATAAGATTAAGAACTCTATAATATACTTTAATCGATTTTAAGATGTAGCAATATATTAAATGCGAATTTGAAAACCTCAAAGTCCATATGCATGCAAGATCTACAATATATGTTTCTTTTTATTTTTATTGTAATTTTTAGCTTTTAGTTTTTAGTTTTTAAATTTGGTTTTAATTTTCTTTTAATTAAAAATTTTAATTATTAATATCAATATAGGTACGCTTATATTATTGATAGTAATTAAGTATTAACTATAAATTATAAATTTTAATTTTATGAATTAATTAAGTAATTAGTTTTAATTTAATCTTTTATATAATATTTATTAATAAATTAATAGTAAATTTATTTTTTTGACATATATAATTATATAAGTTAAAACCTTGTAAACTAGTATTTATTTATTAATATATTTTTAATTTTTAAAACTAGTGTTATTGTTTATAAATAATTTTATTTATAATTGTTATTTCATAATTAAATATATTCGAAGTCTATATATTTTAAATTTAAAATATATTTTAGTACAAACAAAACATAAATGAAAGCGTACAAGTAAAACCAATTTCTTGAGAAACAAAATCAAAAAGACAAGGAAACTTTTTTGTATTGGATTTGGGAATGAAAACAGAAAAAGAAAAAGGACTCTAAATGGATATTGAAAATAACAAAGGATATCAGCTCAAGAATCAAGGGATAGGCTAAATTAAATCCTTGAAATTAACTGAAATAGAGTGGACAGCGTTTGCGCTTGAAGGTTGCCAAGATCATCCCATCAGGCCCTACTGTAGCATCGCAATTAGCATGCATATGATGGCTATGGCTCTCCCACCACGTAAACACCTTGAATCGGATTATGGATGTCATTTCCAGCCTAAACATCACCATCCCTCGATCACGGTCGCTGGTAAACTCCGACCAACGCTGGCTATTCACTGTCAAGGTGGCTCCACTCAACACCTTAGATATGACGGTGGTGTTCTTGGGCTCTTGATAAAACTCTCCCTCCACTCCAGACGACCCAATTTGTTGATCCTTATAGTAAACCGAAGCGGTCATTGAATCATAATAGAACACAATATGTTGGTTGGAGTTCCGTGCCGTTACATTGAAGCCTATCTCCACGTTTTCAAACCCGTTGGATTGACCCAAACCTGGAACCGAAAAGTTCTCTATGAAGAACCGTGGTCGATGCGGGCGTAAACTTAGCCATAAAATAAAAGCAACGGCGCCTAAAACGAAAAGAGCGCTCAAGAAAATGGCACATATGACCTTTGAGACACGGGTGGTGAGGCTTTCCTTGACTCGGCGGCCGTAATAGCGGGCCGTGTGGTGGCCCTTCAAGTTGCGGTTCTCTGCTGGGCTGTAGTGAGTTGGTAAATGATCAGAAGAGGACATTGTCTGGGGGAGAGGAGGATTGTTCTTGGGTGAACAGAAGCATGCATTAGTGGGGTGGCTTTTGTAGGGAGAAAGTCATTGAAAAGAAGTATTACGTAGTTTGGTAAGCAAATGAAGATATCTTGCATGGATGTAGAAGAAAAGAATATAACCATTGTCTAATGGATACCTCCATAGCATGTGAGAGATAGATGAAAATGTGAAGGAACAAACAAGCCTACCATTGTTTTTCCTGATCGGCATAGGTTCCAAAAGGATAATATCAGACCTTTGCTTCCCTACAGTCCCATGGAAAAGTATCAATACGAATCCAGGCAAGGAATATGGTTACCAGTTTATTGTTTCGCTTGCAGGAATCAGACTTTGCTTCGCAGAGATTTAAATTAATTACGAAAAGAATAAATAATTGTCCCCTTTTTGTAACATAAAAAAATTATTTTATATTTTATAGTATTAAAAACAAAATATATTGTAAAATCTTATTATTATTTGATATTTTTAGTTTTCAAGGAGAAAAAATTAATTTTTTTTAACTTGGAATTTTTTTTACCATTTTTTCGCAATTCCATATGTTAAGAGTATATCAATAAGAACACTAAATTTTGTAAGTGATTTTATGTTCAAGAATCTTGCCAATATAACAAAAATGGGAAAGTCCTTTAATTATTTTGTAAAGTTCATCTTCGGTTATATAATAGGTAAGGTTTACTGAATGGGCCAATATGGATCTTGAGAAAGAGATGCCCATTGGACTCTCTTCTGGCCCAGACATGTAGTATGGGCCAAGCGACTAGCGTTAACAGACATTGAGTTTTAGATTGTTCGAGCCCAAATCCTCATCTTTTAAGGTGTTTTAAGAGTCAAGTACTTCGATAACTCAGAGGTCGATTGATTTTTTGTTTGTTTTTGTATTACGACTTTTTCTTTTTGTGTTATGTTTCTATTTTTGTATTTTCTATAAAATTAAATTATATTTAATTAAGATTTGTAATAACCATTTGAAAATAAAACTATGTAACTTTATTATTTTTTGTAAAATTTTAATTTAATTTAAATTTTAATATATCAAATTTTGTTTTTGAATTACTTATTATAATTATTAAAATAAAATAATGAATATTTAATATAGTTAAATAATTTTATATAATAAGAATTCAGTATAAATTATAGAAATTAAATTAACTTGTTTTTAATTAAATAATTTAGCGTGTTTATCATGCTATAATTCTTGAACTTGTTGTAATAAAGAAATATATCATGGCATCCTAAATTTTGATACGTGTAAAGTAATAATAGTGATTATACAACATTTTCCAATACCAAATACGTTATGTTTTCAAGATCATACCAATAAGTAAGACAATAGATATGTAATCTAATCTTGCAGTCTGAACATAAAGTGTATCTATTTGAGCACTACAAAGAAATATAAGCAGACAATCGTGAGCAACATAGACTGCTTCATTGAATAGCTTGAGAAAAAATACCAAAATCTTATATTTGTTCTATCTTAACATACATTTGGATAAATAATGTCATCAAATTCACAAACATGCATAAACAATTTCTTTTGAATAAAATCCCAAACCTCAACATCTCACATACTATTTAAAAACCTCAAAGAGTAATTAAATGTCGTTTTTAATGTATTAATAAGCAATAGCTTAAATGTCTTCTAGATTCTTATTAGTTATAAGTATGAAATCTATTTAACAATGTGGCATAGAGAATGCACTCGTATATTTCAGATATGAAAGCAATCATATGTAATATCTAAATATTTGAATATCATTCTATACCGAACAGTACCGTATCTGCAGAACGATATCGAGGACAATGGTACCGACCATATGTATCAACTTATACTGGAGTTTTCGTATGGTACTGACCAAAATTGAAAATACTGGTTAGTATTGTAAGTTATAAAAAATATAGAGATTGTTTTGCAAAAATGAAAAAAAAAAGAATTTACACCCCCCTCGAACTTTGACCCTCATCTATCTGCTACCTTTTGATTTTTTCTCACTTTCTCTCTCTCACAAACTCACCTCCATTTCCCTCTCACCGTCTCACACCTCTCTCTCTCTCTCACACACACACACACACACACTCTTCTCTCCTTCTTTACTGGTGCTTTTCCCTCTCTGGTAACAACATAACCACCTCACTGCACGACTATCATCTTCCTCTGTGCCAGGATGCCATGCACCACACCATTTTCAACCCTCCTCCATGCAAACCACCACCACCTAACTAGTGAACCTCCTCCATGAGGACCAGAATTAAAGAACCTAGATGTAAAACTAGACTTGTTGTTAAAGGATTTAATCAGGTACCAGGAGTCGACTTTAATGACATTTACTCACCTGTTGTGAAACATAGTTCCATTCCACTATTTCTTGGTCTTGTTTCATCTAATGACCTTGAATTGGAGCAATTAGATGTCAAACAACAATCTTACATGGGGATTTAGAAGAAGAGATTTACATGCTACAACCTGAAGGTTTTCAAGTTGAGGGTAAGGAGGACCATGTTTGTAAACTCCAGTAGTCATTGTATGGTCTCAAACAATTGCCTTGATAGTGACTTAAACGTTTTGATACGTTTATTTTAAATCTTGGTTTCAGGAGAAGCAGTTATGACTCTTGTGTTTACATGAGACTAGTCAACGATGGTTCCTTCATGTATTTACTGCTTTATGTGGATGGCATGCTCATCGCAGCTAGGAGCAATTCATAAATTGCCAAGATTAAGGTACTATTAAGTGCAAAATTTGAAATGAAGGATTTAGGTGTAGCAAAACACATTTTAGGTATGGAGATCAAGCGTGATCGTAAGGTTAAGAAGCTTTATCTTTCTCATTAGGGTTACGTACAAAGTTCTAGAGATGTTTGGTATGTGCAAAGTCAAACTAGTTACTACACCTCTCGTTGCACAATTCAAGTTGTCGTCACAACAATATCTAACCCTAGATGAAGAAATTGAGAAAATGGAGAAGAAACCATATGCTAGTGTTGTTAGGAGCATTATGACATGATGGTTGGTACGCCCCGACTTAGCACATGTTGCTAACTTGGTGAGTCGTTACATGGCTAATCCAGGGAAGGGGCTTTGGCAGGCAGTGAGGTGGATATTAAGGTATCTCAAAGGTATGTCTACAACTTGTCCTGAGTTTGGAAATTCTACAGCTAGATTGGTTGGATATGTGGATTCAGATTTTGCGGGTGATCTTGATATTCAACGATCACATCTGGATACATTTTTACTTTTAGTGGTTCTGCTATAAGTTGGAAAGCTTGTTTGCAAGCTATAGTAACTCTTTCAACTATAGAATTTGAATATATGACAATCACTGAAGCAATGAAGGAAACAATTTGGCTGAGAAGTATCCATGCAGAGCTTATGTAAGATGACCGTAGATTGGAGATATATTGTGATAGCCAAAGTGCTATTTTCTTAACAAAAGAAAACATGTTCCATGAGCTCACTAAACTCATTGATGTCAAATATCATTTTGTTTGAGAAGTCATTGCAAAAGGTGATATTATGGTCGTGAAGGTTATTACGCTAGATAATGCCACTGATACGATGACAAAGACTCTTCCTGGATTTAAGTTCCAACACTGCCTGGACTTGGTTAATCATGTTTCTTGAGTTTCGTTCGATTTGGAGGCGACCATGAAGTTGAACAAGGAGGTTACAATTTAGTTTGCTCAATTTCGTTTCAAGGTGGAGAATTGTTTGTTTGCAACAAAATTGATGTAAGGTGGAGCTTGTTATGTTTGCCTCAATTTGTATGTTAGCCTTCATCCCACATCGTTTGTGGAAGTAGGTCTTACGTCTTTGATTTCTTATATATATGGTCATTGTCCCATATTGGCAGCATAACGTAAGTTTTTTGTCTTTAACTCCTATATAAGGAGTCCAGTAATCTTTCATAAAACTCTTATAGAGTCTACGTTTCTTCCATCCTTACGATCTCAATTTTTTTTTATGATTTAACACTAACATCCACCATGTTTATCGTTGTCATGATAGAGTTCTTTTAGTATTTCCTAAGCTTCTTTGGCTATTTCGTAACTCATAATTCTTGGAAAATTGATTCAAAGACAACAACATGAATTTGACATAAGGCTCTTGGAGCTTTGGTTTCTTTATCTTCATGAGCACTAATTTCATTGAGTGTTGAGTTATTTCCTAGAGGTGGTGTTGACTTTCACCTTCAACCCACTGCCACAAGCCAATACCTCTCAAGTAAGCTTTCATTTTGATCGGCCAAACTTGACAATTCTCACCGCTAAAAAATAGAGGTGAAAAGGCTAATGTATTGTTGGACGTCATGCCGCTGCTGTCTCTTGAACACTTGCAAGTCTCTTAAGATCATTAGGAGCTCTAATATCATGTTAAACTTTTATTGAAAAATGGCCTCAGTTCTTCTTAATCAAATACACTAGCAACAATAGCCTTTTATAGGCTAACAAGCCCTACTTCATTGACTACATAAAAGGCAACGTGGGTTCATGGTTCCACTTAACGTAAAAATAACAACAAACTCAACTTAGCCTTTCGACTAGCTCAAATAATAACAGCAGAATAAAAAATCAAACTCAAGGATTAACAAACTCAGAAAAAGTAGATAACATTTTCTACAACTTTGAATTATTCTCTAACAATAATTGACTATAATTAGTTATGTCCTTTTCCTGAAAGAAAATTTTTAATTAATTTTTAGTATAATTTGAACCTTTAATTATGTAATTCAAGATTCCTTTTTTTAGGTTTTTATTAATGGATACTATTGTATTAAACTAAATAATTTCAATTCCATTTTATATAATATTAGAAAAATAAACAATCCGTATTTAATTAATATAAATTGCATATCTAGGTTTGTTTCTTGTACATGACTACTAATTCTATTAGGTTAAACGTTAGATTTATATTAATTAAAAAACATAATTAGGAGATTGATTTAATATTTTTATCTTAAATAATTTAAATTAGTTATGGTTATAATTATAAGATTTTTCTATAGCTATAGAATAAACTAATTTAAATTTACCAGTTTAATAAATAAGAATAAATTGAATAATATTTAAAGTCATATGATTAAATAATGAATTTCGTCTTTTTAATTCTCAATTTTATTCAATATTACGTAATAATTTTGTAACTTTCAAATTTTTTATTGAACTTCATTTATAGCTGATGTATTTACCACTCTTTTTACATTCCACTCATATTATAAGATTTGGTTTATTAATTATTTCTTGTAAGAAATAGGATTGTTTTCTTATTTTGTTGCCTTTCCTAAACTAATTCTTTTGAATGAAACTTTGAAATAAAAACAAGAGATATAAGCAAATGTATAATCTATCTATAAACTTTAATAATTTTTTTTAGTTATGAATTCATGAATAGTTCACTTTATATGCATATTCTACTCAAATTACAATTAAAATATATTAACATTACCATATGGCATCATAATTCAATTTTCAAGGAATGTGCAAGATACAACCATAAGACTCATAAACGTATTGTCATGCCATCGAAATAATTAAATATTACACATATAGTCACCATTTCATCAAGAAAGTTCGATACATATTTATGGTTGAAGGCATTTTGCATATAAACATACATTTATCACCTATTTGGGATATGATATTGAAGTCTACAAGATAACAAAATTTATATCAGAACACTCAACCGATTGATCCTAGCAGGAGCAGTCATGTACTATCCGTCAATATCTGACCAATCGGGCCTACCCCGAGTTGTCCCACAGACGAGCTACAAGATCCTTATATACTCCTTCGACCCTTCTCTTTGCTCAGACTCGAGGAGTAAGGGGTTTATAGTTGGGTCGATCGTGCTAGGCCCAAACCTACTAAAAACGACTCATGGACTCATCGGTCCACCCCACAAGAATTGACCTAATTCCTATCAACTATGCTAGGCCCATGCCCTAGTCCACGCATCCACGACCCACACGCAAGTGGAAATCTCCCATGCATACGTAAAGACTTAAACCTAGCAACCATCCCATATATAAGGTACAGCTTTGCCGTGATACGGGTACGTAATTAGAACCCTAGTTTTCTCTACTCACATGTAACATCCCGTTACCGATGGGATGGATATAGTTCACTTTATACGTATTTGGCATGTGCATGCATTATTGAATTGTGCATATTTGGTAATTAGTGAATTGGTATTTGTACGTACATACATGTGTGACATAATTCCGGTTTGATTTGGATAATTGGGATTTGGATAATTGAGTAGTGCAAGTGTGATAAATTAGGTTAAAATTAGACTCGAGAATTGAATTTGGGTTAGAAATGAGATTTAGGAAATTGAATTATGACATTGGAGTATATGATGGCGAGTTTTCTATTTTTGAGGATTTTATAGGGATTTTTCTGGAATTTTCGGAGAAATAGGCCCGGACCAGAAAATTGATCAATAACTGGTTAATTGTATTTTCGGTTCCGAAATTGATTATCCAATGGCTCTGACAGGTTAGAAATTTGATTTGAGGAGTTAGTGTTTAGCCATTTGAATTCGGGAGAAATTAGAACTTGAAACTGATTTGAGGTGGTTCGGATCGGACTTGTGGCAATTGTATTTGCCAAACAAGCCT
>JANITW010000002.1:50215769-50230314 GCA_027564335.1 Erythroxylum williamsii
CTTCATTATCTTATCCAACCGATATAGGATCTCACACTCTTACCCCCTTAAGGCTCAACCTTCTTTAGGGCCCAGCCTAGTTGATACAACAGTTTGGGTACCGGCCCTGATACCATTTGTAATAGCCCAGACCACCCGCTCACAAATATTGTCTACTTTAGGGTACCCCTAGGGCCAAACCCCTCAAAGTTTTGCTCTTCCCACTCTTAGGAAAACGCGTCTTGTAGGGGAGAGGTATCCATATCCTTATAAGGCATACTTCATTCTCCCCTCCAACCAATGTGGGATCTCACACTATAAGTCATGTATGCTACGTGTATTTGTTCTCTTTAAGTGTGAAATCCTACATCAGTTAAAGAGGAGCATGCTTTATAAGGGTATAGATACCTATCTCCTAAGATGCATTTTTTCGAGAAGGGGGAAGAACAAAATCGCAAGGGACTTAGCACTAGGGGTAACTCAAAATGGACAATATCTATGAGCGGGTAGTCTGGATTGTTACAAATAGTATCAAAGCTGGTACCCTAACTGTTGTGCCAGCTAGGTTGGGCCCTAAAGAGGGTTGGGCCATAAGGAGGGTGGAGAGTGTGAGATTTCATATCGGTTAGAGAGGAGAACGAAGTATGCCTTATAAGGGTATAGATACCTCTTCCCCACAAGACGTATCTTCTCAAGGATGGGAAGAGTAAAACTATGAGAAGTTTGGCCCTAGGGGCAACCTAAAGCGGACAATATTTGTAGGCGGGTGGTCTGGACTGTTACAAATGGTATCAGAGTTAGTACCCGAATCGTTGTGTCAACTAGGCTGGGCCTTAAAGAAAGTTGGGCCCTAAGGGGATGGAGAGTGTGAGATCCCACATCGATTGGAGAGGAGATTGAAGTATGCGTTATAAAGTTATGGATACCTCTCCCCCTAAGACGCGTTTTACAGGAAAGGGAGAAGAGCAAAAATGTGAGGGGCTTGGCCCTAAGGGCAACTCAAAGCGAATAATATGTGTGGACGGGTGGTCTGAGCTATTATATTTATCTTAGCCAACTGGACTTCAACTCATGCTAGAAAGGCAATATTATATGAAGACATAATTCTTATTTTTTAAGGTCAGGGCAATTTGGCATTATTTTTCAGGAAAAAAAAGAAAAATTAATGGACCAACATACACTTAGAAAATTTATACAATTTTCATCTTGTTTAACAAGGAAGATACATTAGATATACATAATCAAGCAATGGCCCAAGTTTTCACTAACATAATATTTTTTTTATTTTGAGATTGTGTAGAAATGTTATGTTTTAAGAATCCCTTGAGCAAAATGTCCTACTACGATCTAAAATTGATTAAATCAGAAGGACAAGAAGTAGGGCCAGAGATGGATAATATTCATTTATGCACAAGATTTCCAAGAAGCAACTAGAACTTTGGAAGAAAAATAGAAGACAAAAAGAAAAGAAAAGATCACTGGTTGAAAATGAGGTCCCACATTTGCATTTCCAACTAATGAGCTTGTAGTTGGAGTGATTAGGGGTATGAAATTGTGAAAACTGCAGGGGAATTTATTGAATTCTTATTCCCATCTCTGATTTGGAGATTTATGGGCACCAAAATGCTTTCACAATGCCCACACCTTCACTTCAAAAAATACATCGAGTAATCTTCTCGTAATCAAAAGGAGGGAAAAAAGCACAACTCTATTTTTTCTTTTATTTTTTTAAAATTAAGAATATCAAAGGAAGGAAAAAGTTGTAGACATATAAGCTGATTACTCTCCAGTCAAAATCAATTTAAAATCCTCAAACTATTGCTTTAAGATTCAACCAAAGTTTAACCTTTATATATAACTTGTAAAAATAACTTCCCAAACTACCATATAAAATTAATCACAACTCCGAAATCATGGAATGAAAGAAAAATAGAGCAAAGTGTACAGGCTTACAATGAAAAGGACATAGACTTTTGTAAACAAGCCAAATATATCAACAAAAATTAAACATAATAAAAGGTAGTGAAATTTATGCAGCTAAGTTCATCTTCATTTATAGGATACCAGGACGTAGATCTTTTATAAATTTCTACATCGTCAACTTCCTGATGAAAATCTCCATTTCTCTCACCAAAATCTCCAATCTTTGTTCAAAAGATCTAATCTTTTTCCATTTTTCTGTCTTTTGATTGAAGAATCCCATTCATCTTCTCCGATGAAGAAAAACCAAAGAGAATTTGAAAAAAAGAAGAAGATCAGAACAAAGAAAAAGAATAACATGGAGAACGATTCGATATTTTTATGTCGACGTGGGGAGGAAATTAAAATAATGAGCCTTTCTTTTCTTCATGTCTCTCTTTGGAGCAAGATCGAAGAAAATTAAGGGTTCAAAAGGAAAATAAAGGTTCGAAAAAAAAGAAAAAGAAAGAGAATACATCGACTTGGCTTAGGCGAGAGCAAAGCCAACAACGTGTTTAAATGTAAAAGTTGGTTAAAACGTCATTGTATTGTGGCAGAACAAAGTTGGAACAGACTTATTGAAATAGAGGATCTACTCCTCAAGCTAAGGCCCACCTTAAAATATGAGTATGTGTATGCATGTGAAAATACAAAATTCTTTGTAAAGATTTTATTAGGCTTATTATTATTATTATTATTGTTATTGTTATTATTATTATTATTATTATTATTATTATTATTATTTACATTTATAATGTTATTTTACACTTTAATGTTAAATGATACTCATTATATTTTAAATATTCAAATTTAAATTATTTTTAAAAATTAGGAAATGTGTTTAGTGAATTTAAATTATTTAATTATAATGTCATGTAAGTTAACAATTCAGTTATTAAGAATTGAGATAAAACTTAATTTTTTAAGATTTTAATACTGCCAATATTATTTTGATAATATTAAAATATAATATAATATTGCAAATAATAGTAAAATTTTATTGAAAATTTTATCATCTTAAATCTAAACCGTACATCATTCTAACGTAACTTTTGGTTCTTTGAAGACTATTTACGAAAAACTATTTATTTTTTCATCTTCCAAGGATTGCAAATTTGTGGTACAGGATCTATTTGAATTTCAGAGTTTATATCAGAAATAATCTATTTTGTACTTTACATTTCCTCACTTTTCATGAAAAAGAGAAACAAGATATTTTCCCGAATTTCTCAAACTCAAAATATATTTCTATCTTTGATTCGTCCAAATCTAAAATCCGGTTCAAATGCCCTTCCTCTTACGATAGGATGACATAATACGTTTTCACAAATATAAATTTGTTAAGAAATATAAATAAATATACAAGCATAATAAATAAAAAATTAAGAGTTAAATTAAAAAACTGGACAACCAAATTAAAAGTAGAGGTAAGCCATAAAAAAGTAAAGATTTCTCAAAATATAAAAATAACTTTATGATACATTCCAGAAGTGGGAGAACTACCAACTCGATGCATGACTTCCGGGATCGAGTCCACATCCAATTAATTTACTAAATAATAGGTGGTATTGATTACTTTTTGCTCAAAAGGCCATAGACAGGTCTACAACCCTTAAAATTACTTTTGTTCTCTCTAATAAAGTTATGTCATATGCTTTGCCACTTCATTCTATTAAGGAGTCTATATAACAACTACTATCTTTTAATGCCTTATTAGTTATAACATGCATCAAATTTATTGCTAGAATATTTTCCTTCATTATTCATGCTTAAGCACTTTATCTTTATTTTTTTTAATCAAAATCAAGTTCATCGAAGTTTTGAAAACTTTAATTGAGAATACATATCCTTTGCTCTTCATAGGGTGCATCCAACCCCTCGTTAAATAGTCATTAATGATACAAATAAAAAGATTTACTCCTATATGGATAGAATTATTGCTTGCTGCACATTAGAATAAACCAATTCAAGGACAATCTTGCTTTTTTAAATTTGATGTGTTAAATTTTACATGGTATTATTTGTTTGTAACATAATACTCATAAAAGGGTAGCAATATCTTTGTGAGCCTAAGGAGTAACTTTTTCTTAACAAAGATCTTTGATTCTTCTTTAGATATGTGTCTAAATTTATAATGTTATAACTTTGAAAATCAATCACTTTATTTAAAAAGACTAGTACTTTTGCTTCTATTAATATCCCTCTCTTTAAATTGTACAAGTTTGTACATATCTTCTCTCCATTCAAAAGTACAAATACACCTTAAATTGTTTTTAAAATCTTATTGAAAATTTATATTTTATATCTAAGATCATTTCGTTTTCCTAAAGACGATAACATTTTTCTTTAAGCCCTTCACATATGAATTGTTCTGTTATATATCCTGAATTTGATTATTCAAATGACGATAACCTTAGAGGATAATCTTCATAACTATACATAAAACCTCATGTGATGTGTTCATAATAATGAAACTATTATCTTCTAGTGTTTATAGTAAAACTAGTTCTTAAGTTAAAGACCCATAAATCAAATAGTGACTTCTTGCTTTCATTTGTTATATTGTCATCATCTGAAGAACTTATAAAATTTCCTTGAGGACTATATTTTTTTTCCTACCAAATCCTTTCTAAGTAGTCTTTCTTGCCATAATTTTAGTTATTTAAATTCTTCTTACTTTCTGATTTTGACTTACCATAATTTTGGCTCCCACTTGGTTCAAGTTTCATTGATATCCCTCTTGTGACCGTCATGTCTTTAACTTATTGTAAACTAGATTGTCCATTTTCCTAATTCTTGGGCTAACTTTCTTCCTCCATAATTGCAATTACAACATCATTAAATATTAGGTAATACATAAGAAGATTATTTGTTGAGTTGATGAAGAGTTAATTATGAAAAGCATATAGGATCTAAAGTTCAAGTTCTTCTTATTTATGTGGTTTTATTTTATAACTCAAAGATGTGAGCTGAGATAAAAGAGTAGTTAAATTATTAATGCACCCAATTTCTTAAAATAATTTACTTTTTTTAATTAACTTGTTGTTGTATATATTTGTGAGATGATCTAATATCTCTATTATTATTTTTTGATCATCTATAATTGACAAAATTCATCAATTAAAAATACATGTATATTTGCAACAATATTCACGTATATTTAATTCCACTTACTGTCATTTGTGAAATCCATCATCCTTCCACTAATGGTTATAAGTCAAATATCCTTGGTGAGTATAGCTTTCATCTTCAACTTTTACAATGAGAAATACTCTCGTTAACCTTCTTAATATTAAATTGGGTTGCCATTGTATCTAATTGAAATTGCTTAAAATTAAGAAAAATAGCTCTTACTATTTCACGTGAATATTACCTAATACCTTCAAAGGGTAAATATTATCCATCTTATTTCTTGTTAGAGCATCCACTTATACTAGCAACCACATAGGATAAGTAGACACACACTTTAATAAGACTCTGATACCATTTTTTGAATTAATTAAGTGATTCAAGTAGGATCTTAAATCAATTAAGATTGAAAGAAATAAGAGACACAAAATATTCTTACAAATAGAAATAAGAGTTAAATTGTAAACATTCACTAAATATTTAAAACCTAGAAGAACGAGATCCTCAAATTCTATACTCTTGAATGCTTAAACTTGTTTTTCTATACACGAATTAAGAAAATAGATGAGTATTTACAAGTTATTTAAACTAATTATGGCCACATAATTTAATTTTTTATTTATAACATATTCTAATATTTACTTTTGCATTATACATTATTTTTCTTTATCTAGATATTTTGTGAGTAATATCTAGATTCTTTTATTGATAATCTTTATATATATATATAGAGAGAGAGAGAGAGAGAAATCCATTTTGGTATTTTTCATTCAACTAGCTGATGACATTTGATATTTTAGTGTTGATATACACCATAAGTTTCTTTTTTACTTGCTAGATAAAAATGGACTTAGGCAGAAGGAAATATGCAAATTCCAAAATTATCCCCTTTTCAAGCAAAAAGAGTTAACAATCATCTCCTACGAATTCTTTAATCATAAATATTTTTCTTTTCAGACATTTAGATACAAAGAATAAAAATCATATAAGAACAATCATAGCAATATTAGCAAACATCATGAAAAGGATACAACCTTTTATGTATTCCTTATTAAAACAAAACATTGTTAAAGTATCCTAAAAAGGAGGCCTAAGCCGTAGTAACAAAAGGTTTACATTATGTTTGAGTTTTTTTAGTGATTATTAGTTGGCCAAAATTCCTTATTTGATTTTGAGTCATTGATTTGTCAGACCTTTCATTAAATTTTGTTGTTAAGTGTTGCTTGCTCGACATTTTCAGTATGAAAAGTGACATTAAAGAAATTGATTGAGAATTAATGGGCGGCATGTGACAAATAGACTAATCTTATTTTATTAAAATTTAAGAATTAATTAATATTATATTAATTGGTTTGATACAATAATAAACTAAATACTTCACCATCCTTTTCTTCATTATGTAATAATATTAAAAATAAGATTGTTAATTTCTTATATTTTATTTTCTATATGTTTATAAATAATTAATTATAAAAAATAAAATCATAAAACTTCTAATTATTTTATAGAGAAATGTCCAAAAACTCTATAGGCTTCACGAGGAAATGTCCAAAGTAATCCTCGTAGCAACTCGACAAACACCATTGGTAAGACAGTTGGTGGCTATATATTCGGTAGGACAAAATTCTCATAGGAAAGACAGTCGAGAGCGTCTCTCCTGCTTTCTGCAATTCCTCTGTTCTGTTCTTTGTTTCTCTATGCATTCGCCAACAACAGCGACGAACGAATTGTTTTCGTCACAATAACACTTCCCTTTTGGTTCCGTGAACTCTCCTCCATTAACCAGAATTCTCATTCTTTCACCCACAAAAGGAAAGAGGAAAAGAAAAGTTCTTGCCTTTCTCTACAAGACAAAACAAAGAGTAGTTAATAGTCAGTTGGTTCATCTTCAACATATCCCGTCACCCAAAGGCCACCACTACTCGTATATCTCTCGGTTTCCTTTTTTTGGTGAATATTCAACACCTACTCTTTGAAAAAGAGTCTGTTTATATACTGTGTGTAGGTTTGTTCCCTTTTTTTCTTTTAGAGATTGACGAACAAGAGGAGACTAAGTATTTGTTAGTTTTAAGGTATGGTTTTAGATTTTTTAGAATCTGTTTCAAGAACTATCAAGGCCTTGACTTATACTCGTCTCGTTGTTTACTTCCCAATCAGGTCAAGGATAGCGATTGCCTTATTGGATACGTTACTCTTTTATAGAGTCTGGTTTCACCTTTCATCTTCTTAGGAAAGTGATGGAAATGGCGGATAAACCGAAGTTCGTAAGTGAGAATCGGTTTTCTGCTTTATGGGTTTTGTTTAACAATTCTTGTTTTCTTGTAAAGGTCGAGACTTTATCTTGTTAAACGTTCTATTGGGTTCTGGGTTTGTTTCTTCTGTTCAATTAATTATTACAATGTTGTTGCTTTTATTAATTGTTGGATGTAGTTACTTTGTCTTTTCTCCAACAGAAAGTTTGTTTCTTCTTATTCCTCTCTCTTCCATTCACTCACTATTTCATTTCTTTCTTTTCTCATCTTTCACTTTCTTCTTTATATTGGAATAGGAGATCGCCCCTCCGTTTGAGGGTGGTGGGTTTGAGCAAAATATGGAAACACAAAAGATTTCCGTTTTGGATCATGCAAATGGATTGCCGTACACTGCGGAGAAATCTGACAACTTTGTAATTGACATGGAAAACTTCTCTCATGGCAGCAATAAGGATGTTAATGCAAATTCAAGAATTACTGTAAGTCTTTGAATATCTATTCTTAATTGTTCTTAAGATATAATTATGACACCTCAAGTAATATCCTCCATCTTTTAATGTTCTCCAATCTCCAATAGTGAAGTAAAGCTTGTTTCAGATGAGCATCAACGAGTTAACTGTGTTTCTTCTCCAAATATTTTCCATCACAGAGACTGAGGATTTAATCTCTTTTGTGTTTCTATCTGTTGTTTCTTGCATCTTTGTCTTTTTGTATTAAACAAACATTTGTTTGTGGAAGGGGGCTTATTTGTTTGTTTTCTTCAATGAATGAATCAGTTGCAGAGAAGCCTTTCCAGAAAAGGGCCTCAGCGAGTCATTGAAAAGAAAATGAATCCCAGTACTTCATCCAATGACAGAGAAGCCATTGTTAGTAATTCTTCGCCAAGAGGTAACAATTTGCTTCTCAAACATTTATTTTAAGTTACATTTTGCCTCTGTTTCATTGTTGTCCTTCTTATAGCTTCTGTTATATTGGCATTTACCAAAGTAATAGGTGTATTTTCTTTCTTAGATGATGAATTGAGGATTTGAAAAGGAAATATTTGTGGACACTTGAAGATAGTCCAATTCTGTGGATAAATTAACTTATCACTACCAATTTTTTATGGTTGAGTTTGCTCTTTCTGGACCTTGAATTTATTTATCCGATGGATGTTTTATGCTAGGTATAATACAGCAGTTAAACAACAAACTTGTTATGAATTATTTATGACTAGTTTCAGGTAGTGGCTTCCATGGATGGACTAAAATACAATTTTTGATTACAGAACCTCTACAATCACACAACTTGTTTATCATTTGGTGACACCTGTGGTCCACTGTCATGGCTAGTACTTCTATTATAGTCACTAGCAATATTGTTCCTCGATTCCCAATATTTTATCTTGACTTCTTCAATGGAGTTGGTCATTTTGCTGCTGTGTCAATTAAACTATGAAGATGGGAAAGGTAGTTAAATTGTGATACAGAAGTTAACTCACTCTACCGCAGTTAATGCATTGATGGGACCAACATACTTACAGTTTTGAAAGTGAAAGGTTACCAAACTATGGATTCAACCATGGTAAATAAGGCAATTGAATTTCTTTACTCGGGTTTGAATAATTAATTTAATTTACCTCCATTTTGTTGCCACCCTTTTTGTGGAAATACTGTCAACTTTGCTCTATCTGAAGGCAGTGAAATACTAGTTTAGCAAAAGAATTTATCATTATATTTCCTTCATGGTATTATTAATCTGCAGCTACTTTAGTAGGCCCTAGCACGCTTGAAAAGGTCGCAGAAGTAGCAGTAGGGACCATGGATCATACCAATACCTCTCAAATTCATCATCAGATCACCATCACATCCAGTAACATGAATGCCAGAACAGAGGCCAGATGCCCATCAAGGAGAAACAGTTTCAAGCGTCCTTCATCATCATGGGTTTTTGATCCCAAAAGGGTTCTCTTCTTTTTTGCCACCATGTAAGCATACAATTTAAGGCTGCAAAAATTTTCGATCCTTTTATGTTACATGATTATTTTCTGATGGACTTGGTAAAAATTATGTTTAGGTTTAGTCGTTAAGAATGCTAGCATGTTCACATATTTCATCCTGTGTGTATTGCTCTGCGTGACAGATCAAGCTTAGGGACAATGCTTCTAATATACTTCACAATCTCAGTTGGGAAGCTCGCCCAGGGTGAAGATGTTCATGACTGATGACAGTGAAAATCTGCTAAGCCACTTGTCACACTGTAAGCTGCTTGTTGGATAAAATCCAGATGAATGTTATCAGAAGATGGCACATACGATACATATTGCTGATACATAGGCTTGCTTTGACGAGAAATTCACGGTTTATGCATAACAATAGAAATGATAATAGATCATGATATAATGATAGCAGGCTAACTAGCAGGTTCGAGCTTGACACAGAGAAGCGTATACATTTTCACAGAAAGTTACTAAAAGTCCGAGATGACTGTGACAAGGAAAAGTTTCTTTATCGTTTTGTTTGTATAGATAAGAAAAGGTATTGTGCGGCTCCAATCTCCACAGAGCTCGACGAGGGAAAAAAGACAATCGCTTTTGCTTTTATCCTTTTCTACATCATTTCTATTTCTTTACTATTCCTTCCAATCCTGTGCTGTTTTAGTATTCCGCTTAAGAGTAGCTCTTGTTCATGGCTGTCATGTGACTGATAAAAGAGAAAAAAGCAGTGCAAAAACCATCAAAATTTTAAAGGCAACCAAGAAGCAAGCACGCGCACTAGGCCATTATTTTAGCTAAGTATTGAGCATTCCAGAAACAGGTTATTGGGGATACAGAGAATGCTAAAGAATAATAGGCATAATGGTGCATGCCAAGCTCCAAAATTGAAATAAAAAATTCTAAGTCTTTACTTCAAACCTATACTCTTGGATTTATTCAGGACATTTATATGAATCATTAATCTAGATTTCCAGGACAGTCGAGAGACAAACCTATACTCTTGGATTCTTCCCGGCTTGTTGAAAGTAGAAGGCAAAATGCATTGCAAATAATGCGATTAAGGAGTAAGCACAATTCATCAGTTTCACCTTAGCGGGTATATTATAGGGAAAATGTTCCCGTACGTCACTAGTTAGCAGAACATTGCATCCTCGTGATCGTCTACCCAGGAGGGAGATATATTTAATACAAAGACTTACCTTTTAACATCTAAAGCCAAAAAGTTAAGGAAGATAAAAACAGAAACATCTGCATACTTCCAGAATCAACATTGTAGTAGTAATGATGCATGGGCTCTATTACTATAACATCACCAGTTTCTTCATGATACAAGAATCTGGAACAAGGAGTAACCAATTACCTAATGTTCGATTAACAAAATTATCCACTGATGCAGATGTGCGGTTGAACTCTACCAATTATGGTCTGCTTGGTGAAGAACATTCACAAAATGAAGAGAAGATGCGACTCTCCTGTGAATGTAATCGTATTGCTTTCTAACTTCTCTTAGTTGAATGTGATCATAAGTTACGCGCTATAGATGTAAGAGGAATCTTGTAACGTAAACAGAATCATGGTAGCTTTGAACATCTATTAGATACTAGAACAACATATTGGATTTTTATAGAGGGTCCTGTCAACAAATTGTGGCTATCAACAATTGTTGGCTAGCATAAAGAATTGCATAGCAAGCACAGAAGAAGAGAGAGAGTGAGGTGAGAGAGAAAAGAAACAGAAAAAGAGAAAAATATTCTGTATATTTTTGGTTTAGTTTTTCTTTATAATTCTTCAGTTTTTTTCAGTAATAAAAGTTTTCTATCCTTAACCGTAGTTTTTACCCTAATTTGGGAGCTTTTTTACCTAAAATCTGTGTGTTCATTACTATTTTTCAATCATTTTTAGCTGCGAACTTGCTCTAATCCAGTCGACTTTAACAACAAGTGGTATAAGAGCAATGTGAGAAAATTACGATGAATTTTTTGGCATAATCCGTTTAGAGTTCTGGTAAGCACAATGAAAGTTAGTGAATAGTAACCAAAAGGTGATCACTATTCATTCGTTTATTTTTGCATTAAACTGTGCAGTTACTGTAATTCAAGTATACATTACTATTCACGTATCTGGTACTATTCACGTATACAATACTATTCACGTGTATGGTACTATTCACATATATGATACTATTCATTCATACGGGTACTATTCACGTGAAATAGTGAGAGCTAAATTCTGTTCGTGAGAGAAGTAATGGCAGCAAAATTTGAGATTAAAAAATTCAATGGGAATAATTTCTCATTGTGGAATTTGAAGATAAAGGTAATCTTGAGAAAAAATAATTATCTGGTGGTCATTAGTGAACGACTAGCTAGAGTCACATATTAAAAATGGAACGAGATAGACAGGAATGTTGTAGCTAATCTTCACCTAGCTTTAGCTGATGGAGTATTATCTAGCATAGAGGAAAAGAAGACTACAAAGAAAATATGGGATTACCTCACTAAAATGTACGAGGCCAAATCACTCCACAACAAGGTTTTTCTGAAGAGAAAACTATACACTTTACGCATGGCAGAATTCACTTCGATGACGGAGCATTTAAATACTTTATTTTCCCAACTCACATCATTGGGAAACATAATAGATATAAATGAACATGTGGAACTTCTACTCCAAAATCTACCAGAATCGTATGATCAACTCGTCATCAATTTAACAAATAACACAGATACTCTAGCCTTCGACAATATTGCAGCTATTATTTTGGAAGAAGAGAGTAAGTGAAAAAGTAAGGAAAACAGGTTAAGAAATTTGCAACAAGCAAAGGCTTGGCGGTGATGAGAGAAAAATCAATGGAATGTGGCCCAAGTGAGAGTCATAGTCATAGTAGATTAAAACCCAGGAGTAAGAAGAATTTCAAATGCTACAATTATGGCAAGAAAGGTCACCTGAAGAAGGATTATTGGAATCTGAATAAGAAAGATTCTATTCCTCAAGGAAATATGGCAAACACTCCAGATGATGGAGGTGCAATGGTCTGTGAATTTGCAACGACTATTGAAGGTAAGAGAAGATTTGTTGATGTATGGCTTCTCGATTCAGTAGCTACTTTTCATATGACCTCTCGAAGAGAGTGATTCCATCAGTATGAATCTATCTCTGAGGGATCTGTATATAGCTGTAATGATCAAGCTCTGAAGATTGTTGGTATCAGCACCATCAAGCTAAAAATGTATGATGGGACAACTCAGACTATTGAAAAAGTGTGACATGTGGAGGGCTTGAAGACGAATTTGTTGTTTGAAGGATAACTGGATGATCTCTATTTTAGATTTGATATTCAAAATACGATCATGAAAGTGATTAAAGGTGCACTAGTATTTATGAAAGTAGATAAGATTATTGCAAATTTGTACACGCTGAAGAGAGTAACTTTGCAATAAGGAGAGGCATCCGTTACAGTGACTAGTCTAAACCATAAATTTGCAATAATGTGACATAAAAAACTTGGAAATATGTCAGAATAAGGAATGAAAGACTTATAGAGAAGAATCTACTTCCAGGTCTCATAAAGGTATCACTATCCTTCTGTGAGCATTGCATTGTGCGTAAGCAAAATCGATTGAAGTTCAACACATCAAAGTTCAGAAGGAAAAAAATTCTAGAATTGATTCACTCTGATGTATGGCAAGCATCAGTTACGTCCTTAGGAGGAGAAAATTTCTTTGTGTCATTCATTGATGATTATTCGAGGAGATGTTGGATGTTTCCTATCAAGAAAAAGACACATGTGTTTTTAACTTTCAAATTTTATAAGGCATTGGTGGAACTCAAATCTGGTAAAAAGATCAAGTGATTGTGCTCAAATAATGGAGGCAAATATACTGGAAAAGGATTTGATGAATTCTGCAAGCAAGAAGACATTAAAAGGCAGTTCACTACAGCATCTCCTCAACAAAATGGAGTAACAGAGCGGATGGATAGAACTATATTAGAAAGAACTAAAGCGATGTTAAGAACTGCAAGCTTAGATAAGAAATTCTGAGCAGAAGTAGTCAATACTGCCTGTTATATGGTGAATCGAGCTCCATCAAATGCAATTGAGTTGAAGACACCGATGGAGATGTGGATTGGTAAACTAGTGGATTATTCCAACCTCCATATATTTGGAAGTCCGGCTTATGTAATATTCAATGCCTAAGAAACTACAAAGCTGGATCCAAAATCTAGAAGATGTATTTTCTTAGGGTATGCTGAAGATGTGAAAGGGTATCATCTGTGGGATTCCACTGCCCACAAGATTGTTATTAGCAGGCATGTTATCTTCATAGAAGATAAGGATTAAGAGTAAGTAGAAAATGTTGGCACTGTATAAGAGAATATGGAAACTACAACAATACAAATGGATAGGGAAGTTAATCAAAATGATTCTTTTGAAGCTGCACCATAGCACAAGGAGCAAAAACCAGTTAAATATGATGTTTGAGATATTTAGAGACCAACTCGCATAAGACGAGCACCGAACTGACATTCAGATTATATTATGAAGAGTAATGTTGAATATTATCTTTTAACTGAGGATGGAGAGCCATCAACTCTTCAAGAAGCAATGAATAGTTCAGATGCATCTCAGTGGATGGTAGCAATGTAGGAAGATATTGAAGGTTCGCATAAGAATAAGACATGGGAGCTGGTATCACTACCATAAGAAAGAAAGCCTATTAGCAATAAATTTCAAGATCAAACGGAATGGTGACAATCAAGTAGAGCGATATCGTGCTAAATTGGTGGTAAAAAGATATGCTCAGAAAGAAGGTATTGATTTTAATGAAATATTTTCTCTTGTGATTTGACTCACTACAATTCAAGTAGTCCTAGCAATTTGTACTATATTTGACTTATATCTTGAGCAATTAGATATAAAAATTGCATTTCTTCATAGAGATCTTGAAGAAGAAATTTATATGCTCCAACTAGAAGGTTTTGAAGAAAAAGGGGAAGAGAATTTAGTTTGCAGGTTGAACAAATCTCTATATGGTTTAAAGTAGATGCCAAGGTGTTGATACAAGAGATTTGATTCCTTCATCATGATCCTTGGATATAGTAGACCCTTGTGCATATTTTAAGAGGTTTGAAAAGGATGATTTTATAGTCTTTTTGTTGTATGTAGACGACATGTTAGTAGCAGGACCCAATAATCATTATGTCAAAGAATTGAAGGCACAATTGGCTAGGGAATTTGAAATGAAGGACT
>JANITW010000002.1:50290449-50303438 GCA_027564335.1 Erythroxylum williamsii
GATAGTAGTTGCAAAAATACCTCTACCAAAGGACACGATGACAATAGCCAGAGAAGACAACATTGTCGAGCAGAAAAGCAGTCAACAACAGAGAAATGAGCTCCAAGAAAACCAAAGAGAAGATGTAGGAAGAAGGAAGAAGAAGAAAGGAAAAAGAAGATAGAAGTGAGAGAGAGATGTCGGGTGAGTTTATATTTAAAAAGAATTTACCGACGGAATTACAAACGAAAATTTCCGTTGGTAAATTAAAAAAAAAAATTTATACCACCAATAATTCCCGCCCTTTTACAGACGGAAAGAAAATTTCCGTCGCTAAATTAGTAAATTCAAAATTTTTTATTCCGCCAAAAATTCTCTCCATTTTTAGCGACGAAACGTATACCATTGCTAAATTCCGTTGTTAATTTTGCCGCCACGAATTCCCTCTAAATTTAGCGACGAGTATTAGTATCGTCGCTAAATTACTCAATTTTAGCGACGGAAATATGTTTTCCGTCATTAATTTTCAACGGTATATTTATTACCGACGGCTATATTATTCAGTCGCTAATGTCCGTCATTAATTTTGCTGCGACAAATTCCCCCAAAATTTAGCGACAAATATTAGTACCATCGCTAAATCACTCAATTTGAGCGACGGAAAGCATATTTCCGTCGCTAATTGCTTACAAAAATGTTTCCGTTGCTAAGTTTCTGTCGCTAATTTATATTTTTCTTGTAGTGATAATAACTTCACAAAGTTTAAATATTTTGGAAAATTAATAACGGTAATGATGTTAGTCATTTCCAATAAAGTTAATATTATTAAAAGAATATTAACCGGGGTTTGATCTGAGACTTTTATAGAAGTTTTATTATGAATATTTTAAAAAATAGTTTTACTTGTATGGATAAATGAAATGAAATACAATATTTCATGTAAGTTTCAATATAGTTGTCACAAAGGTTAATAAGAAAAGTGCAAGTCAATTTTTTCGCATATTGTATGATTCATGCATCTAGTCCTATGCTACTAATCAAATTACAAATACAGCCATTCATCATAGAATTGAGAAAGGTGAATATTAGTCAGGCAACCATTAAGCAGATTCATTGCATTGTGATATATGTATGATTTTTTTTTAAAAAAAATGGTATTTGAGTCCAAGTAACAGAGCAGGGCCAAGTAAGCAAACGCAGCTGTACATAGTTTTGAAAGACAAGGACAAGGAAAAACAGAAGCACATGGTCATTCAGTGGACCCTATTTGAATGCACTGTTGGTGATGCTTTAGTGGACAGTAGACATCAAACATAATTAGCAAGTTTTATAAAACAAAATATTTGGTCCTCGAACAATATAACTTTACAAGTCCAAATATATGTCGAAGAGACTTTTTTTTTTTTTTTTGCCTTTTCAGATTTACCATAATGCACAACTTTCATCTAGATTCTCTGTAATAACTCTATTCCAGTACCTAATACAACATTGTTTTGTAAGTTCTGCATATGATACGATAATTTTATGAACCCTTAATTTTCACTCCAAGATTTAACTCATGCCAGAGAAATTTACTTTCTGCCAGTTACTTTGCATAGAACAAGACATTAGCCTAGCACTACGAAACAGAACTAGAAATTTCGAAACTAAATCTTCTGTCCAGTTTTATAGTGTCTTATTATGTTCAGTGAAACTCAGTCATTTATTTATACGGATTTCACGTTTATTTATGTAGAACTTATATGGGACCTACATAAATGAATAACTGAGATTTACTGGACACAATAAGACACCATAAAATTGAACAGAAAATCTAGACTCAAGAAATTTCTCTATAATTATACCGATGAAAAGAAAACACGAAAGTTTGCCTTGCGTAATTTCGCTGTAATATACTGATGGGAAGCCAACAACCAAGTTGTCTCGCCTGTGCTCGCTATGGTCGATGGGACCTTTACGGCCGCCTGGATATGTCCCCAGCAAGCTACGAGGGGGGTTCAGATCATTGTCTGTTACTGCCCTATTTCATGAATTACGCCTAGTTAGCTATGAGTGGATCTGTCTTCCTTGGGATTTGCGTAATTTGATTTAATAGCATCGTTGTCAAGTTGTTGTGCACAAAGTCAACCTGATAGTATCTTAACAAATCATATACCAGATCTCCCTCGTCCCATATGGTTCAAGGTAACTAAAATAGACCACAAGATTTTACAATGTGACCATTCAACAAACTTCACTCGTCCTAATAAACCATAACCTAGAGATTGGATATCAAACCTTCCAAATGCAAACTAAAGGCCAACAGTTTGATTAGGAATGTTTTGGAATCAAATTGTTGGCCTTTAGTTTGCATTTGGAAGGTTTGACACTTGGTTTTAAATTGATAAGATTATACACCTACCAACATTATAATATATTCCTGTATAAAAAGATAAAAGAGTCCTTCAAATAACAGCAAACTAGTGAGAAGTTGAAAGGTGGCCCAAAATTATAGGAACACCCTGATTAATTTGGGGTCTGAGCAATACATATATACATACCAGGCAAAGGCCTCTTAATACACTTCCTTGAAAGTTTGAATAAGTAGTTTCAATAGTACTATGCTATATAGGTTCTATGGGTCAAATCATCTCAGTGAATTTTTTAGTAATTCACTGTTAGTCATGTGACAATTTGGAATTAAAGATGCGTGTAATTAAGGCTAGGCTGATTTAAGAGTCCTATAGGAAAACCCTTTTTCAATTGAACAGGAACTGTGTCACATGACTGCCCATAATAATAATAATAAACTTTACATAAAATCTGAGTTTATAGCTGCAAGACAAATCTAGACCACACCAGAAATGGCATATGTGTATCATCAGGTGAAGCCGCAGAGGCTTGTAAGTTGACTAACGTACTTTACTCCCTCTCAACAACCATACATCCTTAATTTCAGCTACCACAAGTTAATTTGGACAAAGTTTACTTTTGAACAAAAAGGAATATTTATTTGTACGTTATAAAATACCACAACCACGTTTTGTATACAAGCCAAAAATCCAATCTTTAGCAAGTGAACTATTGTGAACACATATGCATAAGTAGCAATTGAAACCGTAGGAGATGGATCTTTCCGTTACCTGGTTAATGTTATCTATGCAATTACTGGACTCCACCATTGTTGCTCTTCCCTGGAGGTATAAGCTAGAAACCGAACTTCTTGAGATGGATATTAATTGTTCCTGCAATATCAAGGAGTGTTACACTCAGTGAATGGCTGAACAATAATTAAACCAAACCAGACGGGTACTAAGTTAACTGCCGCAATTGAAGACCCAAAAAAATCATAGCATCCATTTACATTTAGTTATGGAACAGCTTGAAGATTGCTTGTTGCTACTAGGAGTAGTGCAGTTACTTTCATGGCTATACACGGAAATGTCAACGTCTACCAGTAGCTCTCAGATAAGAGAAAATGGGAAGGAAGTGATATTCTTCTCTATGTCGAAAACAGTGGTAAAGAGAAGAAACAAGTGCATGAACGAGAAAAGATTTGAGACAAGCTCGCAGGAAAGAAGAGTGAAACATGCATAAGAAAATGTAATATCGAGAGTGAAAAATCTCTCTAAGAAATTTATACGAGTTTCAGTCAAATTGCAATGAGTTCAGAGTGGACTAAAATGAATGAAGTGAGAAATAAAGTATGGAATGGACATAAAGACAGTGAAGAACATGTCCTGACACTTACTTGTATGTGTCTATGCAAGGAGGAGGGAGAGACAAAGGATATTGGTTTGTGTAGTTTACGAAGATTGCATGGGAGATTTTTTTATAGGATAGAAAGCGATGCCAAGAGTTGATTAGTTTACCAATTGTGTGATTAGGAATATATTTTACATATTTGCTTTTGTATCTAATAGATTGGTATAGATTGGTGATAGGACCCCAGAATTGATATCTAAATCTAATCAGTGATTGCTTAAAATTTCAAAACAGGAAAGAAAGGATAAGTTTTTTCCTTTTATGGTTGTAAGAGTTGGAGGGAAAGAGATGAGGAAGTGATACACTTGGAAGAATAAGAGCCAATTGATATATCTTTCTTTATAGTGTGTGTGACCGAGAATCGAAGGGAGCGGCTTGGCTTAATCTACAACAATTCAAGACAACATTCCGTTTCAACACTGTGTGAAACGAGATCAGAGAAACAAGGCACATGATTAGTACTGTACCCAACCGCATATAACTACTGTTAACTGCTATGATCATTTGGGGACATACGTGGCTGCAGCTGGAGTCACATGCATGTTAAATGTGCACGTCAAGATTTGGATCCCATTTGCCCTACCTATCCAGTTAGTTTCTCTGGAGAATTAATAATATAGTTGTTACAGTATAATATAATGGCCTGGCAAATTGTCCATTGAGGAGTTGATGATCTGAATCATGTATCAGCTATAAAGGTTTGTGTTATGAATCAAGTTCCTGATTACACAAATGGATCATAGTGAAATTCTAATTTATCGTAAAGTGCTGTATGCCAATCCTACCCGATTCATGTATTAAATGCTTTCACTCCATAATTATTCATTTAATGAAGACTCTGATAATCCAGGATGATTCATGTGCAATGTTTTGAACTGAAAGGACATGAGCATCAGCTGTAGGATTCATGCCCAGACTTCTTAGAACAGAGGTTCACTACAAAATATCCCAGGTGTATTATATGACGTTTTTATATGAGCAGTGCTACTCAGCTTTCACTGGCAACAAAAAATCCCTGTGTTTCTAATGTTAAAAAACAAAACCAGAGAAGCAAGGCGACGTGGCCTGATACTTGTTTGGTTTTTTTGGTATTATTTTTATTCTCTTGTTTTGAAATACACCGCGATTCCAATTGCTTCCGTTGCTCTTTCAGTTTTGGGGTGTCGTTCTGTGATGCAGGCACTGGGAACGAAGCTGTCGAAACACCAAAGAACGTGCGCCTGATGAATAGGTGAGCTGTAAATATTATTTGGTACCAAATGAGCACTTAATTAGGTGACCCCTAGGTAGACCGGGATATGATTATGGTTATGGACCCGGAAATTAATACTGGAGACATGTGATCAATAGATGAAGATGAAACTGAACAGGAACAGCACTTTTTAGTTGTGATAGACCAACGGTTGAGTTGTCAAAGGTACGTACATGATTTTACTCTGGCTATAGCTACAACCCAGATGCCCCTCTTGGCAACGAAACGATGGCGGAGTTAGAAAGAAGAACACTTTTAACGCGATTCTTCTTCTTGAGTCATGTCAGACTGACCATTCATTAATATGTGGGAAATCTCCATATCTTCTTCTTCTTCAAACTTTCCTCATTAAAATTTATTAACTGAAAGATTCGGTCCCTCTTAACTTTATGGTATAAAGCTGACATGACGACTCGTGGCGTCGGCTAACCCCTCCCATCCCCTGCTAAAGATCATGTGGATTGCTTCCTCAATGCTCCAAAGTATTCATCAAAAGTTGTTTCGTTATTGTCATGCTTATTGGTTGCCGTTCCCATTGACACTGAAAAAGCCCCACACACCCCATGCCCCACCTGTATCTTTGTCAGATAACCACTGCCACTCTTCTTAAGAGAAACTTTAAACCCGCGCCTGCAAACTGCAATCACGAGCTATATAACTTGGAAAAAGCTGAAGACACGGACGCTTCAGGCCAGTTGTTTCAGTTCAGAACTTCAGATGCTTTGAATTGCAGATTACAGGTTGGATTACTTGGGATTTTCAGGATGGTTCCAGAGATCCCATATCTGGGACGTGTTTATTGTTTTCTTTTCCTTGGCAAGTAACATCACAACAAAAGATCAAGATATCGTCAGGACTTAATTATTGCCCTGCTGACTCGGAGCTGTTAGTTCTTTAATCTCTTGAACAAAATGACAGAAACCCGCAAAATGTCCAATGGGAGACTTTTCTAATATGTGTCATAATAATTAAAGAAGGGGAGCACATCATCTGGGAAGTATCCACCGTAGAAGTTTGAGAAAAAAAATCCGGAAGTATGTTGTAGTTTCAAAAAATCTCATATTTGACTTCAGTGTTTTCTAACACCAATCTAAAACTAGAAAACTTAATCACATAAATATAAATTAATATCAAAATTTGGTAACACAGTTCGATACACTTTATCTACCTATGCGGAGCTCTTATATAGTTTAATTATTTTTACATATGATGCAACAATAGTTTTATTCAAGACATTACAAAGTCGACTCATCCTATCATTGACACTATTCCTCATTCTTACTACCTGTGAAAGTATATCATACCCAATAATATAACTGTCTTGTACTAACTTCAATAATTTTTTTTCAATAATGTTTAATGATAATGATACTAAACTAAACAACTGAAGTGATAAAACAATAATTAACATAAATAAAGACAACATTTGATATAAAAAGCAATTCCTCTAAATATGTCGCTTCATCAACGAAAGAACAGGAGGTTGTCAACCAAAAAATCTGCTATGAACCTTCGATATAGTTACTAAAATATCTCACGAACAATAGTCACAAAACGTTAACTCAATAGAGCTGCAATAGGTACAACAATTGTTGAAGTTTATCACATAAAACCAACAATAAAGAGAACAACTACAAAGTCACAAAAACTTCTGAAATTTTTGCACACCAATACCAAAAATGACAACCACAAAATTACCGAAGACCACCCTCAATTCTCATTCAACAATAGGAAAGTATGTAGTTGGCCATCAACAATTATTCAGCCCACTTATGTCACCTATTCAACAAAAAACATAGCAGCAAGATGGATTAATTATCAACTTAAAGTCAGTTGAAAAATTCAGCTACAAAACTACCCAATCAATGACAACTTCACAGAAGAGAAACATAGCACTCAAGATCAGCCCAGGGTACGTAATCAGCCAGGAAAAGTTGCAATAGATACGTGATACACTTGTAAGTTTTCAGTAGCAAGAATTATGTGATACACCTATAAGTCTGCAATAGCAAGAGTTCTTTTTGAGCAAAAACACTTATAAAGCCTTATCGAAAATTACTTCAAAAATACCAACTAACAAGTTGTCCAACATCTATTATTTTTCCTTTGCACAAACGAAGACATTCAGCCTACTATCCACATGAATCTTAGCCACATTACAATTACTATTATCTATTCAAATTGAATAACCATTATCCCAAAATAGATTATAGATTTAAATCCCATATTAATTAAAAATTTAAGCTAATCAACATTATCTTGGAAATCCAATTAGCAAATAATGTCAAAATTAATAATAAGATACCTAACATGTATCTTATCAGAAGTTAAAAGAGATAAAAGTTGAAACCAACTTGAAAAGCATAAGGATTCTCCATCACTAGACCTTTTATGTGGTTGAAGACCTTGAAGATGAAATTGATGTGGACAATGAGGTGCTTTTCCTATATGCCACCATAATTAGGTAATTGCTTAAAAAGATCTAGTAGTATAACTTGAAAAATCTACACTTGACTTCCTAATATTCTCGTACCACTTGTCTATGTCATTAAACTAGTTGAGCTGTAGCCTTGAAAGATCAACCTTGTAGTGCAACATTGGCACACTCCTATCTTGCAAGTATTAGAATATAATATTAGAACATAAATGCATATTCACCGGTTATACTGACAACTATAAAGTTCTAACAAACCATATACGTGTATGGTTGATATTCTCCATTGTAATAGAATCTGTTATGATAAGTGTATATATCATACTGAGTACCATCTATGTAGCAACCCACTCTCGCAAGACACATACTCGACAACCATGGTGATTTCCGAGTACGTACCCCGCAAGGGTGGCATACTAGAATGATCATTCAGTCAAAATTCATTACAAAACTTTTGTTTCTTTGAAACAAGGTACATACAAGCAAAAATTACTAATCAAATTGGGCCCATGTTATTTAAAAGCATTTCCATTTCCAAGCTACAATCTTTAGAAACATTAGTATTCAACCTTAAATTTGGGCCCATTTCAGATACAAAATACTTGAAACCATAAAGTCATTTCATTAACAAAAAATTTACAAACATTTTGTACAATTCTTGTTGAACTTAATTCAAAAATAAAATCAATGAAGACATGTGCAGGTGTAAACTGATCCCGACCCCTAATCCATATAAGACCTCAGTGGCTATATTCTATTTAGCCTTGCTGATTAATTCCTTAGAACCTGAAAAGCCACAATGCAATTTTTGATGAGTTTTGCAACTCAATGAGTGAACCATCATTGATGATTTCATCGGATTACAAACAAACATCACATATATCACAGATATTCATTCAGAACATATAACTATTTCTGACACATAACATGGCATCTCATGTGATCATACAATTCACGTAGCCAAGTATAGCAATGGTTCATATCAATGTATCACTCACTTCAGCTTTGCAAATCATTCAAGGAGTTTCAGTCTTATATGAATGCTATATGCATGAGACTCACATTCGTTCTTATTGTTGTGACTGAGTGCCTATCACATACTTATACAAATATTGGCCCATAAGGTTCAATCAGAACAGAATCACGAAGTATAGCTTTACATGTAAAATAAAAAATCACAGAGCAAAACTCTACAGGGAAGCGTTTCATATTGACTACTCAAGTTACAATACCTTTATCTGAACATACAGTTTATGAAATGCATCAAATACATATATGTCATATATCACAATCAGATATGATGCTCAAACAAAGCTCTCCAAGTGAAGCTTGGATTGGATCCCAACCTAGCTAACAAAAGATTCCACCATTCGGAAAATATTTGGCTTTGTAAATTTGATACAGAAGAGTATCAGTATGACGAAGAAGTTGCCATACCTGCTTTCCAAGAAGTGCAATATTAAAGCAGTGTAGTTCTCAAAAGCTTAAGCCACCTTCCTCCTTATGCACACATATACATTCCCATGAGAGCCAATGAATGTTCCTCCACCCATCCGCCTTCCTCCCCCACCAAAAAAAATTCATCATTCGTTAAAACTCATCACATGTAGAGATATGTAGCATAAAGACACTCATACAATATGATGGGATGGCTTGTGTTGCCACAGATTTAAGCATGACCTCCTTTCCGACTATCGACAACCAACAGTTATTCCAGCTATTCACTTTCCTCCACAATCTATCCTTTAAGTAGTTAAAAAAAACTTTTTGCTCTTTCCCACTAACGAAGGAAGCCCGAGATACTTCCTATTCTCCATAGCCAAAAAGACACCCAAGATAGATGACATGTGGGACTTCAAACTAGTGGGTACGTTTGGACTAAACAGAATCCCATATTTTTTAAAGTTCACCAATTAACCCGATGCCATCTCGTACTTTTGGAGAATCAGTTTTATTTGGGCACATTCTTGCATCCCTACCTTAAAAAAGAACAAGGAATCATCCGCAAAAAGCAAGTGAGTAACACTAGGACCTCCTTTATTAGCCCAACACCTATGAATCCATCCCTTAGCTTCTATTTATTTAAATAAAGCTGTCAGGCCTTCCACACACAAAATAAATAAATATGGTGACAGCGGATCTCCTGTCTAAGACCCCTCCTACTCACGATAGAGCATTCAATTAAACCTAGTGAAATTATCAGGTCGGGCCCAGCCTAATTGCCATCCTAGGTCAATCGGACAAGCTTCAGCCCTTAAGCAATGAATACAAAACCAGGCTGGTGAGTTCAACCCGGTAAATTAGTGACAGTTAAACTGCCGGTTGGATTTTGTAAAAAGACCCTCCTTATTTCAAAACCGAATCTGGCCAGTTAATTATTAAACCGGCTGATTTTAGAAGACCGTCCAACCGGTCCTGTTTAACTAGAGAAAATAACTCTAGCTTTCTTCATCTTTTCCCCTATATCGTGGTTCTTGATTCCATTGGTTTTCTCCATCTTTTCTGCATCCTCTCTAAGGAGCCAAATCTTATATCTACTCTCCAAAAACAACGAATCAATGAGTCTTTCTCTTACTTTTGATTTGTTTTCCTCTTTACTAATGTAAAATTTGATTTTCCCCACCAAGTTTTTGTTTTTTCAACTTTGCAGATTGGCTTGCCTCCTTTCATCTGAAAATTGAAGAATGAAGTAAGTTTTTCCTATGTGATAGCTTAAGATTTTTTTCTTGCTGCAATTTTGATCTCTTTGAATATCTACAAATGCCTATTTCTAGTTTTTAGAACTTTCAAAAGTTGATTTTTTTCCTTGTTAAGGTCTTTGTAAAATTGTTGTGGGTTTATACTATATCTTAAGTGTGCATTTAATAGCTGGCTTATAAGCAATCATTGTTTTAAAACTCAGTCATGTTAATGCAGCTTTCCCGATCTTCACTAGAATCTCCATAATATATATGCCATTCTTGGAGGAAAGCAGAAGAACCATTAGAGTTTAGGATGATGTAATATAATGACGTGTAGAAGTCTTAATAAAATGAAGAGTTAGAGGGCTGTTTTCCTAGAGTCCATCTCTTCGTTCTTCTTTTTTTCTTTTGTTTTCTTTTCACATCAAGATCTTGAATTTTAGTGAGGATGTTAGGATTTAAGTTCTTTATAGTCAATTCAATAGCTAAAATGTGTGCATGCGATTTTGCGGGATTTTGGTGTTTTGGTTTCTTTTTATTGATTTTAGGTGTAGTTTTTTTTGCGAATTTTATTTCTTTATGACTTTAATTCGTTTCTTCTTTGAGTTTCCTTAGTAGATACGGTATTCATATGCTACTTTTCTTTAGATGGCCTCCCACACTCGATGGAACAACATAGGGAGAGACCTCTAGGCATATAATCCTGAGTTCAGATATGACCTTTGTTCTTTTCAAAATTTTGATCTTAATCTTAATCTTATTTTTATTTTTATGTATATATGTCATCTTTGTTTCAGTCATTTGTTCTCATTTTATTTATAGAAAGTTGTTGCTTCAAATGCGGTCTTCAGATTGTCTTCAACTTTCAACTAATCGAATTATTTTGATCAATGTGAGAAAGCTTACCTCATGTGTTCCTGTTTCGTTTTATTGTGGCCTGTGGTGTGGGTTTTTGCGTCGTGACAAGTTTGGACTTTGGTTAAGCCACTAAGTGTTTGTATAAAGGGAAAAGAAATGCCATATTAATTTTTGAGATTTCTTATTTGTTTATTTTTTACTCTGACTCTTTTTTTTGCAATTGTTTGGTAATTCAAGACAACAGACTAAACAATAACAGTTAATATGAAATAATTTAAGGACCAAAACTTAAGTATGATGGTTGTTGATTTGAAATATCTAGGTCTTGGGATAACACCGATGTTAACATTTGTACATGAACTTAAGTATAATGGTTATTGATTTGAAATATCTTGATCTTGGGATAGCGTCAGTGCTAACATTACTCTTCTTTTTGTACACTCTTCTTTTTCTTTCAAGTGTTTACTTTAGGGAGAGAGGAATCAATGATATTTTCATCAAGGAATAGACGCTAAAACAGGAAACACTGAGGAACTGTTAGGTAAAATCTTGTCCATTCATCTGGTGTCTCTTCATAAAGTATAACTCAATTGATATTTACAAAGATGTTTTGCTTTGATGGAGGTTTGCTTGAGATTCTAACTAGTTTCTTTGTTTTTTTTTCTTTTGTTATTTGACCAATAATGTTTTGTTTATATCACATCAAGAAGCAAACAACTTTTTTTAGACTATTTGTTGTGGTTTTCAAATGTTGTTTAAAGTTGAGGATTATGCCTTCTTTTAATTTGGATTACTTCAGGTTGCTCAAATGATAAAGTATGTACCAAGTCTCAAAATGACTAGTAGCATTTTCACCTTTTATGCTTTACAATAGATGCAATCTTGAAATTAGTCGAATCAATCATTCTATCTAATTCTTGAACCTTGTTTTCCTATATTCTTCTAACATTTGTGTAATTAATCTTCTGATTTATTATGCAAGCATTCAAGCATAGTTCAGCTATCTCCCTTTAATTTTATGGTGAACTGTAATTTCTCGTAGTTCAACAGGTTAAAAGGTACATTAGAACCCCCAAATTGGGTTGTATTGTCTTAGGTTACTCAAGTTTGTATTTGAACTCCTCTTCTTCATCTCTTTTCTGCATAAGGCCAGAAGCTTGACACCTTAGACATGTGATGGTTGATTGTTGATTATCTCTAAATTAGTCTAGTAATTTCCTAAATATGTGTGAATAATTGTTCCGATGAGTTTATGGTTGTTTCTTGATAACTTGAGGTCCAATGATGTTATTTTGATCTCCTTTAATTATTCTCAGATCATGCGAGGTAGTTGTCTTTTTCTTAGATATGTTTTGTTTGCCATGGCATGAGGTTATTGTTTTTTATGTTTGGGCATGTCGTTCCATAGTAATTTGGAACGACATCGAAATCGAAACAAACAAAGAAACCGTTCAATCGAAGAGAAACAAACAAAGAAACCGTTCAATCGAAGAGAAACAAATGTCCAACATCCGGTAACGAAAATTCTTGCGTGTCGCATTGGAAATCCTTAAGACATTTCAAAACTGGTATAATTTTTTTTCTTTCTTATTCTTATTCCTTTCTTTTTCATTTCTTACATCTTTAGTCGATCTCATTCAAATCATCTCAATTCATAGTAATCTTCTTAACAATCATACAAATCCCATATATTCATATTATTGCTTATAAATCGAAATATAAATATGCTACCCACCAAACCCTTAATGAATAATAACTGAAAACTTTCAAACCTTATATATTTCTCATCTTAAGTCCAAAAGGGACAAATTTTATATCATTGGAAAGCTCTCAACAAGTACTACACTCTTCAAGAAGGCACCTCACTTAAATTCAAGCTCTAACATGGTCTAAAACTCAAAACAGTTTCTGCCCATTTTAAGAAAAATTGGACAGCACCTCTCCTAAAAGTGCTCTAGCCAAATTCTTCAATTTTCTCATCCAAACTTCATATACCTGCACAAAACCACTTCAATCTCCATCATCCTCAATCTCCCAACTC
>JANITW010000002.1:50431011-50458251 GCA_027564335.1 Erythroxylum williamsii
GGTAGTGGAATCCCACAGGTGATACCACTTTACACTATCAGCATAGCCTACGAAAATACATTTCCTAGACTTTGAATCCAACTTTGAAACATCCTGGGCATGATACATTACATATGCAGGACTTACAAAAACATGAAGATTAGAATAATCTACTGGTTTACCTGTCCACAACTCCATCGGTGTCCTTAAATTAACTGTCGATGACGGACTTCGGTTGATCACATAACAAGCGGTGTTGACAGCTTCAACCGAAAAGGACTTCTCTAGACTAGCTGTCGCTAACACTGCCCTGGTTCTCTCCAGTAACGTTCTCTCCATTATGAACTGTCGCTTGATACCATTTTGCTTACAGTAACTATCAAACTCTGCACTAGTGTATTCTCCTTCATTGTCTGTCTTGAGGCACCTAATCTTCTTTCCGGTATCCAACTGGACTTGCACTTTGTATTCCTTGAAGGTCTGAAACACATCTCCCTTGCTTTTGATTGGATACACCCAGCATCGCCTGGAATAATCATCAATGAATGATACAAAGTACTTCTCTCCTCCCAGGGACACAACCGGTGCTTGCCATACATCATAGTGAACCAGTTCTAGAACATTTGTGATTCTAGAGTCCGATGTGTTGAACTTCAACTGATGCTGCTTGCTTGTCACACACTGCTCACAAAATGGTAGCGAAACCTTTGTAAGCCTAGGAAGTAGCTTCCAGTCTACGAGAATCTTCATTCCTTGCTCCGACATATAACCAAGTTTCCTGTGCCATATAATTGAAGACCTCTCATTGTTACTTGAGGCAACTGAAGCTTCTCCATCCACCAAAGTCTCTCCCTTTACCATTCTTTATGAGAGGTCATATGATAGGTTGCACCAGAATCAACAAACCACACATCCTACGTCATCCTCTTTCCATCATGTGTTGTTGCTGCTTCACAAGTCAAAGCATTATCAATGTCTGATCTACTTGCAACATTTCCTTGAGGGTTAGCAACTCTTCCCTAAGGACCAGAACTTTGTTTCAAGTTCCAACAATCTTTCTTGTAGCGACCTTTCTTGCCACAATTGTGGCACTTGAAATTTTTCTTACTTCGAGATTTTGATCCACCGTGTTGTTGACTCCCACTAGAACCACGTTCCATCGATCTACCTCTCGTTACCACCAATGCCTCTACTTGCTGTGAAGTTCCCTCCTTATTTTTGCGTCGCTTTTCCTCATCAATGATCACAGCTACAATATTGTCGAAGATCAAGCTTTCCACAAGAAAGTTGGCTGTTAAGCTGATAATGAGTTGATCATATGAATCCGGTAAACTTTGAAGTAGAATTTCTGCTCATTCATTAGTCCCTATCACACAACCCATGTTATTAAGTTGTGAAAATAGAAAATTCAGTGTATTGACGTGCTCAGTCACTGTCGAAGATTCTGACATCCGCAAAGTGTACAACTTTGTCTTGAGAAATATTCTCTTGTGTAGGGATTTTGCCTCGTATATACTTGCAAGATAATCCAAAATTTCTTTGTCTGTCTTCTTCTCCTCTATACTGGACAATATCTCATCTGCCAATCTGAGATGTAAATTTGCCATTGAATTTGCATCTATTTCTTCACATTTTTCATAGGTGATATTATCTGGCCTTTTGACAATTGCTGCGAGGTACTTATCTTTCACCAAAATAGCCCTCATTCTTATCTTCCAAATTGAGAAATTTCCACCGTTGAATTTATCCACCTTATATTCCCCTTTCATTTCTAACATTCGGATGAAAAGCTCCTCCCACTATTTCACAACCTGAATAATAACCTCGTGGGTCCTACACGCAAGTAGTAATCTCGTGAGCCCCACATGAAACGAGCCTCACAAATGATGACACTGAGCAATTTAGGAATATCCCGAGATAGTGTGTCCCAAGGTATGAAAATCGAAAGGTAGTCCCACAAGCACACTATGCACACCCGAGGGTAACCACAAAATCTAATTTACTTTTTGATGTGGGAGATCCACACTAAATGGCAACCACAGAGCATACGGTAAATAGATTTAAACTTAACCCAAGCATGGCTTTGATACCATTTGTTAGAAAAGAAAGCACGAAAAGAACACAAGAGATTTACGTGGAAAACCCCAATAGGGTAAAAACCACGGAGAGAGAAGAATTTCACTAAAATAAAATAGGGATTACAAATTTAAACCTCTAATTTTTTTAATAGGATATTTTTTTTTGTTTTGCTACATTGAAGTAGGTGGAGAGGGCTTTCTTTTATGAGCTCCTCTCCTCCTCTCATATGCTCATCCCACCGATGTGGGATGAGTTTCTTAACATTTCATGGCAGTTGAAATGGTTTGTTGTTGATCATGAAATTTTCGTCAAGTTTAGAAGCTAAACACCTGAAAGGGAGAATTCAGCATACTCTGGGCATCTTAGCAGAGAATCGGATGAGTTTGGATGAAGATTCAAAATCTATATGTAGTTTCCAATATCAGGAACTTGTTGTCTGAGATAATTCTTCCTAGGATCGAGCAGAAGATAGTATGTACTGGCTGGGGGTGGGAACTAAAAAAGCAAGCAGAGAAATAAAGGACGTGATTATGAAGAAACATCCCCAGCGTCCTATTGACATGGACGTGATAAGACCACAATTTGCCAATGCAACTGAATTCATAGAAGATGATGATGCATTGCATTGCTAGATGAATACCAAAATTTCTACAGCACTGTCCTTGAATTGGTTAAACGATATAGCTTAGTTCTGGCTCAATATGTAAGGACATATATAATAATTTAAGAAAACACATGACTCAACTTCTTTATGGTCATTCTAAGTTTAATGCTTATTATTTTTCCATGGAACTGTTGATAAGGGGTTATTTGGTTATATCCTTTTTTTATAATTCTCTATAGAGATTTGAAAAATAAAAATAAGTAACTAAAATATGTTTGATTCTAATATGTTTGATTTTTTACTTTCTATAAGAAAAAGTTTCAATCAATCATATTATTGAACACAAATTTTGTATTTCATAAATTGCGATAATTAATTGTCAAGATTGTGTCTTTCACTTATACAAAATTCACTCCCTTCTATTTTGACTTCTCACCCTCGGTTACCTGTCAAGATATATAACATATATCTTATTATTTATTTTTGACATTATTCGATAATTAAACTTTCAAGATAACATTGATTAGCTTTAAATTAAAAAATCAAAACGGGATAGAATATCTTGGATTTCATTGGTTTATTATAGCTATCTTGAAGGCTGAAATTAGAAAGCTATCTTGGATAATTTTTTTATAAGAGATTGTATCTATAGTCTTGGGTGAATCATGTCGAAATTATGTTGTGTATGCCTACCGTCGTGTGCTCTCCCCTGTTTTGATCGCGCGAATGTTTTTGGGCTATGACATTTTCTTTGTGAGTGCAACTGCTTTTCAATTGGATTATCATACAACCTATGTTATGTGTGTGTGTGTTGCACTTTCCTTGGTTTGTTGTTGGTTGAAGAAGGTTGTCTTGAGTGGGTATTACATTTTCTCTTTGATGTATTGGTCGTTAATTAGACAACTTTGGTCAGCTAGTTTTCAAATAGAGTTTCAAGCAATTTAAGATATGTATGGGGGCTGCATTTATCTTGGTTGTATGTGGTAAATGGGATTAGTGTGCAGCCATGATTTTATCTAACCTAGTGCACGAATCACTTGTCTAATTTGTTTAATTCTTCAACGTCAACCTTTTGCTTGAGGTCCCAACAACTAACTACAACAATTTATTTCATGAACAACTGTTAGATCTGCCTTGGTACGAGTTGAATTTATTGGAAAATTGTTCTTTTTTTTTATCTCAAGTATATTTTCTTTCATTCTTTGTTTCTTGTTGTCACTTGAGTTATTTTATTATTTTCCTTTTCGTTAAAAGTTGTTGAGAAAATCACTTGTTGAGGTTAACACGAGTTGATAGTGTTACTGGGTGTGAAATACTTTCACGAGTAGTGAGGACGAGGGAATGGCAAGGATTGAGTGAGTCGACTCTATAAGACCTTGTATAAAACTATTGTTGTTCAAAACTATTGTTGTTCCTTGGTGAAAGTATAAAGTTGGGTGAGGGCCCGTCAGACATAAGCAAGGTGTGTTAAATTGCGTTAACAAACTTTGGTGTGTGTTTAATTTTTTGTTTTTGATTGCACTAGAAACAACCGTGATCAAAACCAGAGATCTTATGAAACTATTAATTCCTTTGGGTTTTCAGAGCGGGTCATCGAATCAAAACTTAGTATAGCAAGTTGGTGAATATCTGTGTTTCATAAGTATAGCTACAAGAGAAGGAGAATCAATTACCAGGCCACCACTATTGAATGGTTTTAATTATCATACGTGAAAATCACTTATGAGAGTCATTATTCAAAAGAAGGGAAGAAAAGTATAGAACTCGGTGTTATATGACTGGACGCATCCGGTGATAACTGATGACAAGGGAGAACTAGTACTAAAAGATCCGTCTAAGTGGATAAGAGCTTGGAAACTCACAAGCCATGCATGCCATCTTTAATGCTATTAATAAGGATCCCTTTTCAAATGATATCATGTAACATCCCATCACTGACGGGAAGTGTATAGTGGTAAATTGGGACGGTCTAGTAGGTCATTGCATAATTTGATGTGTACATACATTTGGCCTCTAATTTTAGAGGAATGAGACTTTTTGCACATGCACATATAGGTACACGCATTCATGACATTTTCCGGTATTTATGTGAATCTAATTTGTTGTGAATTCTGAGATAATTGTGATTGATAATGTGAATTGAAATGTTCTAGGAGTGGTTATCAATTGTTAGTGACTCTTAGAAACTTTTTTGGAAAATTGGGAGAAAATGTTCGGACCGAAAATTCTCCGAGTGACGGACTGATTGACTGTATAGTACTGAAATAACTGTCCAATGGCCATGGAAAATTAGATATATGATTTTAGAAATTAATATGTCGAGCCATTGAAATTTGGAGACGAATTGGACTGGAAATAAATTGTGAAAAGAGAAAGAGATTTAAAGGTATTATGAGGAAAATGACAAGTGGCACGTTGCTATTGATGGAAGTTTATTGGATTAACCTTTAAATGCCTTAGGTTTTGAATTTGGCAGAAAAGCATTTTCTCCTCCACCCTAGGGCATGACCTTTCTCCATCGATTGATTCTCCTTTCTTCCTCTTAGTGTGTGATCTTGTGGTTGCGTGCTTGCTTGCTTCTTCTTGTGCAAAGCCAAGCTTAAACCCTGAAGAAGATGAAGTTTTGAGGTGTTAGTGAGTGATTCGTAGGTGTTAAAGGAGTTGGGGGAATTTTTGGAAGTTTTAAGATTGGAAGCTTGATTTGGTAAGTAAATTGGCTTATGTTGTTTATTATTTGTTGAAATGCATTCATGATGTTTAATGGGAAAGATTGGGGTAGTTGTAGTTGAGTTATGACTGTTTTTGAAAGAGAAAAGAGTGAGAAACTAGTCGGAGAAGACATCCCAGCGACCCGCACGTCGCGGCGAGAATTAATGTTCTCACCGCGGCGTGCGCGAGGGGCCACGTCGCGGTGAATTAATATTAATTCGCCGCAGCGAGAGCGTAGGAGGTCGCTGCGCGCGAGCCCTTCCCGTGCGTTGCGGCGAGCCAATAAGTGACACCGCGGCGAGCTCTCCTCATGCGCCGCGGCGAGCAACTCCATAACATCGCGACGAGAGTTCCTTGGCCGCGGCGAGCCCCATTTTTTTTAACTGATTGATTTTAGTTTTTGGGTAATAACTAATGATGTAGACCTCCAATTGAAGTGATGTTTAATTTGTTATGATCTAGAGAAAGAGGTCTACAATTGATGTAAAGAAAGAAAGTGTGAATTTAGGATTTCAAGATCTCAATTTGTGAATGAAAGTTGAGTTTAGATTGCTATTATAACCTAAGGGTTGTTTCATGATAATTGGAGCATAACTTTGAGACTGTTGACTTACGTTCAATGCTTTTGAAGTCTATAATGGGTGAATTTGACCGAATGAATAGTAATTTTAGCTTTGAGGTCTTCTTTGAGAATAAGGGTATTGTCTAAATGTTATAGTGTATATAGAATGAAAAATTAGTTTCGAGACAAACGAAAGTGGAATTTCGGAATTAGCACCGGGTAGGTCATGAACATGCATCGTACATCTTTTATTTAAGACATGTGCATCTTTCTGATTATGCATTTAGTAATGAATGATTATCTGACTGTTATAGAGGCACCGTTGGAACGACATTTCACGGAGTTTTGTTGGGACTTCCAGACAGTAGCTTGGAATTACAGGTGAGTAACCTAGTTGGTTCCTCAATCTTTGATTGTTAAATGTTCTATGCTTTGAATTTTGTGGAAAATAATGATCGTATATGTGAATGGTCATGTTTGAAATCTCGGACCGAAGGTCCGAGGAAATTGAGTGTTTTGATATGGAAGTGTAAACTGTTTGTGAATGTGACAATTTGTTTATGACTGAAATACCGGACCGAAGATTCGAGGAAATAGGAATTTGATATTGAAGTGTTAATTGCCTGAGAATGAGAAACTTGTATGTTTCCCATATGATAGACTGTGATTGTGAATAATTGGGAATGAATTGATTGTTTAAATAAATTGATTCTGATTGAAATGTGATATCATAAGAATGTGATAAATGAATTCTGTACATGTTCACTAATAACGGTTGTGACTGGAGCTACCACCGAGGGCTACAAGATCGATCACTGAAAAAGAGCCTTGAGCTTGAAAGGGATTAGTGCATACCCAGAGGGCTCTCCTATCCCTACTGACGTGTGGGATGTAGTGCATACCCAGACGACTCTCCTACCCCTACGACGCGTTTAATGCGCCGAAAAGGGACAGTTCAGAGCTAAATGCTTAACGTTTAATGAGCCCGAAAGGGACAGTTCAGAGCTATATGCTCAACGCTTAATGAGCCCGAAAGGGACAGTTCAGAGCTATATGCTCACTGATTAATGTGCCAGATTGGGACAGTGCAGGCGCTCAGTCACAACACAGAATTAAAATGGGAAATAATAGAAAAGTGTTATGTATGCATCTGATTGTACTGTGATTTGAGAAAAATGGTCAAAGGCTTATATTTCTGTGAAAACTGTTTTGTGGGAATCTAATTTCTGTTATTGTATGAGAATCTGTGAATTGTCTGTGATATACATTGAATCAACTTTTAAATTGCGAATGAGGAATATGCCTTGCATCAATGTGATATTGTTATGTGATATTCTGAATAGGCTATTGTGAAATGCTCTGCAAACTGCTATGTAATGTTCTGAATGTGCTATTGTGATAACCTGTACGCTATTCGCGTAATGCATGAGTTGAGTGAACCATCGATGATGGTTTCTCATTGAGTTCGCAAACTCACCCAAAATTGCATCTATTTTTCAGGATTTGAAGAGTACCTCATTAGACAAGCGGGAGTATGCCTACTGCATGCAAGTCAGAGTTTGAGGTCGGGATCAGTTCCCGTCTGCATTAATGTCATTATGTTATTGCGTAAATTTGTATTTCTGCAATTTTCGCAGAATAGTGCTTTGTATTTCAGTGGGTCCCAATTAGCTAATGCCATATCTGTAATGTGATTACTGAAAGTTTTCAGGATCAGCATCGGGCCCAATTTGGTTATGAATTTTTGTACATACTGTTGAGTGCCTTTTTATGACTGAACTTGTGTTATAGCCGAAAATGTTTTGTATTAAAACAGACCCAAATCGTTTGCTGAATTCCGCGCTTATAATTATTTTCAGAAAGAAAGAAAAATGTCATATTGAGTTTTTAGACTGTAATTGAATGCTCTAGCATACCACCCTCGTGAGGCTCGGGCTCGGATATCACCCTCGATGTCGAGTTTGGGTCTTGCAGGAGTGGGATGCTACATATCAGCTTGTGAATCAACTAAAGAAGCATGGGATACGCTATAAACTATAGATGAGGTATCGAAATCTATGATAGCCTTAAAGCTTTAGATGTTAGCTGTGAGATTTGAAAAGTTGAAGATGGATTATAGTGAAACCATTAAAGAATTTCATAAGAGATTGTGTGACATAGCAAACCAAGCACATCAACTTAAGAAAAAATATTCAAACTTGAAATTGATCAAGAAAACTTTGAGATCGTTACCTCTGAGGTTTATCCCTAAAATTGCAGCAATGGAGGAAGCTCATGATATTAATGAATTATCATTAGATAAGATAATTGGAATTCTTCTAATTTTAAGATGAATCTATTAAGGGGATAACAAGAGAGGAGCAAAGGATTGACACTACAAGTTAAAATTGGTAAAGGTGTGAATGCTGTAGGAGATGAATATGACGAGAATGAGGATTTAGTATTATTGACAATAAATTTCAGTAAGTGGATGAAGAAAGTGAAAAAAGACAAACTCGAGTTTAGGCAAAACGGTAGGAGTTCATTGAACAATAACTTCAACCAACAAACTAAAACCCAAAAAAGGGAATAAAAAGTGAAGAGAATACAATGTCATGAGTATCAAAGTTTATAACATATGCAAGCAAAATGTGTTAACATCTTAAAAAAGAGAAAAGGGAAGTCCTATATAAGCACTCGTAGTGAGAATGAATCTGAAAGTGGATATGGTAGTGAAGAAGAAGTTGTGAGTAGTGCTGTGTTAGTTGCTTCATACAACAAAAGTCCAGTTGCTTGCTTAATAGTAACCCAGAAGGAAGCAACTGATGACGAAAACATGAATAAATTAGAAATTTTTGAGAAAATGCAGACAAATTAGCTCAAATTTTGATCTCAAACTATGACAATAATGATAGTGGTTCAGATGACAAAAAGGAGAATATTTAAGAAGCTTATGAATTAATGTATGCAAAATGGCTGTAAACATGTAAGAAGAATGAAAAGCTAAAGGAGGAAACTTCTTATGAGGCTAATTTACAAGTAGTTGTGACCTACAACATATAAAAATTGTCAGCTAATTGTTTGCTACTCATAAGACATTCTCCTTGCTCGATTAACACCCTACATTCATCACTTGTAAATTTAACAAATAAACCATCATTACAAAGTTGGCTTATACTCACCAAATTGGCTTTCAGTCCATCAATGTGAAGCACGTTGTTGTGGTGTGGTAGTCCATCCATGCATAGTGTTCCCCTTCTAATAACCAAGGCCTTCTTTCCATCGTCGAAAGTCACATGCCCATCCAAACATGTTTGATAGTCAGTCAAATAGCTCCTTTCTCCTATCATTTGAAGTGAGCATCTGTTGTCGAAATACCAACCACTATGTGAAGTAGCCTTCATAGATTTAAGAACTATAAGAGCTTGCAATTGACCTTTTTGAACTTAAAAGTGCCTCACTACCATGGATTTGTACTGCTGGAAATTTTGTAGTGAATCTATAGGTTTTCGACTTTTAGTCCTTTGCAACAAAATTTGTAGTAACTTATAACTTATAACATCTTGGCCTTATATTCCTGATAACCCCACAAAAATGACATGGAGGTATAAACTTCTAATTCTTCCTTAAGGTTTCTTCTTGAACAGATCTGATTGCATTATTTTCTCATTTTTCCACTTATAAATAATGCCTTGAAAATCTCCTTTAATATTACCGATTTCCATCAACTGTTCTAACTTTTTTGTACCTCTATTTAACATCCTTATTCTCTTTTCCGAATTGACATAGATCTATGGAATCAAAAACTTTGGCACGTTAACTATAAGCTTATTAGCAAGTTGAAGAAAAAGGAAGTTGTGAAAGGTTTGCCAACCATGTACAAAGAAAATAAAATGATATATAGTGCATGTAAAATGGGTAAGCAGATGAGAGTGTCACATAAAAAATTTAGATACGTTACTTCCTTACTCATATTAGAATTAATTCATATGGATTTGGTTTGTCCAACACAACATGGCAATATTGGTGGGATAAGATACTTTTTAACGTATGTTGATGATTATTCTAGATATACTTGGGTATCATTTTTGAAAGAAAAACCATTTGATTTTAAGGCTTATAGAAACCTATATGTGCAAGTTATGAATATGAAAATCTGATAGTGTTGAGAATTCGATCATATCATGGAAGGAAATTTTAGAATGCAAACTTCAACAATTTCTGTGATAAGTATGGTATCACACAAGAATTTTCAGCACCTAAAACTCCACAACAAAATGGAGTTGTTGAAAGGAAAAATCGAACACTTTAAGAAATGGCCAGATTTATGTTGAATGGAAGAAACACGTCTATGTGATTTTCGGCCAAAGCAGTTAACATGGCATGCCACATATGTAACAGAGTATATCTTAGAAGTATCTTGAAAAAACATCTTATGAACTTTGAGAGGGCAAGAAACTAGATATAAATTACTTTCATATTTTTGGCAGTAAATGTTATATTCTTAGAGACCGAGAATAGCTCAAAAACTTTGAAAGTAAGAATGATGAAGGGATCTTCATTGGCTATTTAACCCAGAGTAAAGCATATTGAGTGTTTAATCAAAGAACTAAGAAAGTGTTAAAATCTATAAATGATGTGATAGATGATGCATCTCAATTAAATGCTATAAGGACAGAAGAAAACTTGCAAAACTGGCTTTGTGAACCAACTCAAGAAAGAAACAAAACAAGAATGAAAAATTATAAACCTTTGGTTAGTTGTTGTTAGTGAAGAAACTGCTCAAACATAAGAGTTTCCAGTTGTTTTAGATGATGAGACTACCAAGACACTTGATGCAGACATAATTCCCTCGAGCACTCAAAACTTCAGAGAAGGTGATTTAAAATGAAAAAGTCTCCCTCACAAATTAGAAGAATTCATCCAATAAAGAATATTATTGGAGATGTTAGCGACACAAAAAAAGAAAGAAAAAGGGTCAATCACTGAGAACTAGCAAGATATTTATGCTACAAGTCTTCAATTGAACCTAAAAATGTCAAAGAAGCCTTACAAGATGAGTTTTGGACAGGAAAATGTAGGAAAAATTGCCCCAATTTGCATGAAATGATATATGGGAATTTATGCCAAGATCATCTAATGTGAATGTGATCGGAACAAAATCGGTGTTTTTTAATAAAACTGATGAAAAGGGTTATATAACCAGAAATAATGCAAGGTTAGCAGCTCAAAGGTACTCTCAAAATGATGGATTTGATTTTGATGAAACCTTCATGCCAATGGCAAGCCCTGATTCAATTAGACTATTGTTATGTATAGTATGTGTGAAAGGCTTCAAGCTTTATTAAGTGGATGTGAAGAGTGCGTTCTTCAATGGGTTTATACAAGAAGAGGTACATGATGAGCAGTCGAAAGGGTTCATTGATTCATTCCATGCAGGTCATGTTTTTAAGCTAGAAAAGGCTCTTTACAATATTAAACAAGCACCAAGGGCTTGGTATGAAAAGCTCACCCAATATCTCATCAAGCAAGGCTACGAACGAGGTAAGGTTGACAAAACGTTATTTCTTAAAAAATTCAAATATGATTTGACGATTGCTCATATTTATGTTGATGATGTTATGTTTGGTTCTACTCATTCGAAAATGTTGGATGACTTTGTTAAATTAATGATGCATGAATTTGAAATAAGTATGGTAGGTGAATTGAACTTCTTTTTCGGGTTGGCAAATTAAACAAGTGAAGGATGGCATTTTTATATCGCAAACCAAATATGCAAAGAATTTAATAAAGAAGCTTGGAATTGAGAATTCTAGATATGCAAGAACTCCTATGAGTGTCTCTACGAAGCTAAACAAAGATGAAAATGGGAAAAGTGTTAGTGGTACTTCTAAATTTGGGATTTGGTATACATGTGATTCGACGTCTCATCTAATTGGATACAATGATGTGGATTAGACTGGAAATTTAGACGATCAAAAAAGTACTTCAGGGGGTTGTTTCTTCTTGTTTAACAATTTAATCTCATGGTACAGTAAAATCAAAATACATTGTTGCAGGTTGTTGTTGTTCGTAACTTCTTTGGATGAAACAAATGTTAGAAGATTATGAAATCGATTAGGGTGTGTCAACAATCATGTGTGATAAAAAGAGCGATATAGAAATCTCGAAGAATCCAATTCAACAATTGAGAACAAAACACATCGACCTAAAGTATCACTTTATCTGAGAGCTTGTAGAGAACAAAATAGTCACTCTGTCATATATGTCTACAGAAAAACAATTGGCAAATATCTTTACAAAACCTCTTTATGTAGTTAGGTTTGAACTTCTTCGAGGGGCTTTAGGAATGTGTGCTTTAAATTATTGATGAATTTTTTATTATTAAAAATAATTAAAAAATAAAAATCTAAAAAATTGTTTAAAAATCCCTAAGTTGTCTTCTTCATCTGGCTTTGTCACCCACCGAAAATAATTTAGCTTCTTTCCTTATGTCTTCTGCATTTTGATTTCTATTTTGGTTTGATAGACTTACTTCTTCACCTCTCCCCTTTATGAAATTGGACTTCTCTCTCATTCACCATTTGTGTCTTCTTTTTTACAAAATCTCACCTCTCATTCTCTTTTTGGGTCTTTCTCTCCCTCATTACACTAACAACACTCATCTCTCTTTACTTGGTTTTTAAATTTCTGACATACACATGGGCAAGACCAATCATCAGGTTTCATCTTCAGTGGTGGAGAAACCACTAACAAGAACCGCTCCCTCCATCATTGGTCTAAGACGACACTCTAATCGTCTTCTCCTTCAACCAACATTTGGGAAATCATTAACTGGGGCTAGGTCTTCATTTGCTTCTCCTATTGAAATCCATAATATCCCCTTTATTTAGGATAGGTCGTCAAAACATGATAATGCTATGTGTGTGTTACTTTCAATGGTAGAGGATTCTGAACCCGACTCAGACGAGGTTCCTCTTGAAGATATTGCTCCTAACTCTATAGTTAGATCACCATCGACTGCTCCTTTTACTGCTTCTCGAAAATGGACAAAGTAGTTAGCTCAAAAATCAATCTGCCCACCTCGTAGAAATTCTTCAGCTCAAATGACTATTGATAATGTGATGTCCTACAAATTCTATACTTCCACAGTTGCTCATAAATGGGACACTAGTTCTTGACCATCCCATTAATTTAGATGGATTTCAACAATATCAGTTGGATGTTCTATTATCTGAGAGAAATTTATTACAAGCTGCATTGCTATCGTAACCTTTTTATTATAAATTGGTGAAAAATTTTACTGCAATTTGGATAAAGATCTCTTGGTTGAATCTGCCATATGTTATAAATTGGTGTATGTACAAGGTAGACTGATCCAACTTGACTAGGATAGATTAAATTTATTTTTAGTATTTGATAATTTGCTTGGGAATCTGGATTATAGTGCTAATTGGAATGTTCCAAATGATATGATTGCTATTATGTTAACCAGTGGATGATTAACTGTTTGGCCATCTACCTCTATTTTGCGTGCTTCTATGTTAACACAGAAATATTTTGTTATTTATAATATGGTTTTGGCTAACTAGTTACCAAGCATGCATGCAGTTTTGGTTTATCCGACCCAAGAAAAATTAGTTCATTTAATTGGAACTAGAGAACATTTTAATTTGGGTAAACTAATTATTGATGTAATGTTGGCATTTATTGGTAACCCTCAATCCTTGCTATATTTTCTGTGCTTGATTACTTAATTCTTATGTGCCAATAGAGTTCCTTGGTCGGATTGAATGTCTTTGAACTAGTAACTTTGATGAATATCTTGCCAAGGATTTTGAATGTGAATAAGCAAGCACGGGTTGTTGATCTTCTCTATACTTCATCTGGATCTTCTAATGCATCAGCTTCTGCCTCCATCAATCAGCATGTTGCGATGATTACTAACATTGAACAAATTGAAGGTATTTTCCAAATGGGAATGGATGCAGTTCATCAATTAAAGTTGAAGGTTCTTCATTTTTTTGATGCCTTAGGATTGTGCTTTTTAGCATATTTTGTCCCAAGGGGGAGAACACTATGGTCGGAACATCTTCAGAAATCCATTCTTAGTTTTGTGTTAATGTTTGTGATTTATCTTTTTGTGATTTTCTTATTTCGGATGATTGTTATTTTCGATGTTTATTCATAGATCTTGAAGTAACGAGGAGTTCTTTTCTCATGTAGATTGTATACTTATATGTCCAATTATCCTCTTTAGGGGGAGTTTCAAATTTATGACAAACAATGTCAAAAAGGGTGAGATTGTTAAGATATATGTTATAAAACTTATTAGTTAGTTTTGGCACTATTATTTGATAATTGGACATTCAAAATAATGTTGATTAGCTTTAAATTAAAAGAATCAGTATGGGATAGAATATCTTGGATTTCATTGGTTGATTATAGCTATCTTGAAGGCTAAAATTAAAAAGCTATCTTAAATAATTTTTAATAAGAGATTGTATCTATCTTGTGAAGAACCTTGGGTGAATCACATCAAAATTCTACTGTGTATGCCTACTGTCGTGTGCTCTCTCCTATTTTTATCGTGTGAATGTTTTTAGGCTGTGACCTTTTCTTTATGCACGCAGTTGCTTTTCTTAATTGGATTATCACATAACCTATGATGTGTGTGTGTTGTAGTTTCCTTGGTGTGCATTAGTTGACGAAGGTTGTCTTGAGTGGGTGCTCCATTTTCTTTTTGGTGCCTTTGTCATTAATTGGACAACTTTTGTCAGCTAGAGTTTCCTGCAATTTAGGTTGTGTATAGGGGCTGCACTTGTCTTAGTTATGTGTGGTTAATGAGTTTAGTGTGCAGCCGTGATATTATTTGGACAAATACGTGAATCAGCTATGTAATTTCTTTAATTCTTTAACGTCAACCTTCTAGTTGAGGTGCAAAAATGGCATTAGCTGACTACGACAATTTACTTGGTGAACAACTCTTAGATCTATCTTGGAAGGAACTAAATTCTTTAGGAAGTTGTTCTTTTGTTTATCTCAAGTGTATTCACTTTCGTTCTTCTTTCTGTCACTTGAGTTGTTTTACTATTGTCCTTTTTGTTAAAAGTTGTTGAGAAAATTATTTACTGAAGTTAAAACGAGTTGGTTGTGTTATTGGGTATGAAATACTTTCACAGGTAGTGAAGACAAAGGATAGTGGTAAGGATTGAGTGAGTCGCTATAAGACCTTGTATAAAACTATTTTTGCTCCTTGGTGAAAGTATTAAGATTGCTGAGGGCCTCGCAGATATAGGCAAGGTGTGCCGAACTATGTTAACAAACTTTGGCATTGATTTATATTTGTGTATTTAATTTTTTTATTATGTTAGAAACGATTGCGATCAAAACTGGATATTTTGCGAAACTATTAAATCCTTTGGATTTTCATTAACTAATTTTCTTCACCTCTAATCACCTCACTCATAAACAAAAACGACCTTTAATTTTGACTCTTTTTTTTGCCTCCAATATTCTCAATAGAGGGTAAGTCTAACAGTATGTGTAATGAAAACAAATAGGTGGATGCAACTTGGATTTGGTGTTCTATGTTGACTCTTAACACCCAATGTAAGATGGAAGCATTAACGACATCGATATTGTCCCTCACAATATCATAATTTATATTATGCTTCTCAATTCCTCTGTTAACTTCTAAACCTCTACATTTCTCTTCTTTAACACCTAATTTTTCTTTTTCTTCAATTTTCAAGCTTTGGCTTTCAAGTTTTGTTTTTCAACCATTTTTTCGTTACAGATGATCCCTCTGGTGATCCTAAGCTTATTGGTGAACCTTATTAAACCATTTTTGTTTCTCATATTTTCCATCTCACCAATGAAGAAACTCTCCACAATGTAACCAATGGAGGTTTTGGCTCTATTGAAGACTAATTGTTACCTAGATGTTACATGTGTGATTTGGTTATATCATTGAAGTTTTATTATTTTTTCTAGGTAATAAGCAAGTATGATTATGTGAAAATAAATAGAGTTTATCTCCATCTTTTTCATTTGTTAGGCTGTGGGTATAAAGAAACATGTCGTTAGAAGATTGATAAGTTGCAAAAGTTGCAATATAACTTTATTTTGAGTCAAAGGATTTTCATTTTCACGAATATTACAAATTACAACATTTCCCTTTTAAATGTTATGGTAGTTGTCTTTTGTTGGGTTGCACTTCATTCTTTGCCATAGAAGAGTATTCTTAAGTGCTTCCTTTTGTAATAATAGTTGCCTCCTGGATATGCATTTGTTGAATATCAATTAGAAAAGAAGATACAAGGTTTTTAATATAGCATAAAGCATTATATCTTATGTAATTTTGGTTAAAGTTAAGACCTTTGTATTAGATGGCTTGGTAATCTTACATTTAAATAAAGATATCCTTTTAGTGATGGAGGAAACAACTTTAGTGTGTTAGGGAAGAATTTTAATGAATATAAGCAAATCTACACGATTAAACTATAATTTAGTAACATACAAAAAAAATTGTTTTAAATATGACTTATTTGAAGACTCGGAGATAAAGTACAAACATTTCATACCTATGTTCAGCTATAAGAAAAGCCATAAAGTTATAGAATGTGCCATATTAAAGTGTACCTCCCACAAGGTAAGTTATCTAACCTGTGTTCCAAATGACAACATTAAGTAAGTATAACATGGAACCATATTGAAGACATGTTTGAAGGCAAAAAAAATTTATAGAATGTGCCATAGTTATTATAAGACCTACATATCCCTGTTTTGCCTTGTGTTCTTACCCAAAATTTTATGTACATTTAATTCAAATGACACAATCTTATGTCTGTACCATGCAACCCTCATGTTCTATCATGTACCCCCTCCATATATTTTCTATATTGCCCTTATTTATTTTGACACAACCCCATATATAGCTTAACATGCCACTTACACGTTCCCATGTAAGTGTCATGTTTCATACTATAAAAGGTATGTCCAGACTATGTTTTCTCATTTTGAGTTACCTTAACCACCTATTTTTCCTTAAATTCCAACTTCCTTTTTTGCTTTTAGAGTGACTTGTAATCCCCTAATTGCTCCCCAACGACACTTAGTGTAACTTCGCATTTGTTTTCACTTTTCTTCACCATATCTTTAGCATCATCTAGGTATTTTCTATTGCACTCTTAATTTTATTATTTTAATGTATTATAGATTTATAAAATTCATAATTATATTTGTGCTTATTTCTCATTAAATATCCATTATGCATGATTTAAAAGGTACTAGGAAGATGAATTAGAAGAATTATAAACCTGTGTTATCTATGGTCAAAGATTTTTACTGCAATTATTTGTTGTGTTTAATTATGGAATTGGTTATAAATTGTACACACATGATGTTGCTGTTTCTTCCTATTAATACATCTCTTCTGTTTGACCAAAAAAAAATTATGGAATTGGTTACTTAATTTCCTATGATTAGTCTATGAGGCATAAGAAGCTGGATTTTTACGTCATAGGATTTGAGTGATGGTTAGATTATATATGAATAAATAAAAGAAACATAAATATAGAAATATAATAGGTTAGGTTGATATATAATTTAAGGATTCATTATTTTGTCTCTTATATATTACATTATGCCCTATGCTTTTCCTTATATGTTGCCAAAAGATGGTCAATTATTATTCACTTATTTGCTTTATCTTCCTTTAAGATACATTATTATGGTAAGGACATGACTACCCCAACAAAGGAGGCCCATAATATCACCCTTACGTAAGAAGGCTAAAGTAGATGCTTTTGCATCTACATCATAAGTGATAGCTCCTAAGATATATGTACTAGCTGAACTACAAATGCCAACTGAACAATAAGAACAATCAAACCATTCTTAACTATAGTTTAACACTAATACACAATGGAAGCACTACCAGACCTTCCATAAACAATAGTTTGATGCATTAAAGTATATACACTAGAACATGTTAAGCGAGGTAGATCTTATTGACAATGTGCACAAGATCATTTCACTCAACGAATGGTTAGACTTTATTGATATTAAAGGGCTAATTTACTAGGGGTTGACTCTCGAGTTTATATGCAATTGGAAGTAGATGATACTAAGGCTTTTAATGGAGGATGACACCAGTCTTAAGTTCAAACTGAGTGGTAAGGACCATAACCTCAATTATAATCAACTCGGGGTCCATATTAGATTTTGTTGTTAGACAGTTTTGACATTTCCCATAAAGTTAGACAACATCTAATTGCAATTTTCATTTTTTTCAATAACTTATCTATTAAATTATGTAATTTGATCCTGATAAAGATAACAAAGTGTCTCAATAAATGATCTAAGTCAGTGCGTTGAAGTCTAGGAGAAAAATGGATCCCGATCAGTGTAGACCAGACCTATATTAGGCCTATGATGAGAAGCCCGATATAAAAGCTATATATAAAGGTTAAGGTCTCCTGCAGTTGCTAATGTCATTCGTAAGCATTAGGATTCTCTAACCCATTAAGACAACTTACATTTTGAAAAATTTGTAGAAAGACTTAATCACGTCTCGGTGAGTAGTTTTCGTGAAGGCAGCGGTAGATTCACGCTCTTTTCAGCTTCAGAAAACTCGTTTGAAGTTATCAAACTGAAATAATATATTTGAAGCATTTCTTTGTTTATTTCCTTTCTCCTTCAACCAGGATATGTAACTAAGGTCTTGTTACGTATTACATGTGGTAACAAAGCAGTGACATGATCGAGTGGTTAAAAACAAAGATTTTTTAGTTTTTCTCTATAAGTTTCTTGAAGAGTTAACTTCCATTTCTCATTTTTTCTTACTTTTTAATGCATAAAATTGGTATAAATGTGTTTAGCCTTAAGAAACGGGTAAAAAATGAGCCTTAGAACTTGAAAATTTAACCCAATACTCATCAAAAATTGCCTTTTTTGACAAAGGGAAGAACAATCATTTGGTACACGTGCCCGACCGGTGCACACTAACATCCGAAAGGCACACATGCTAGACAAATGCATAGTAATATAGGTGGTTAGCACGTGCCACTTATCGACATGTGAATGGCACGTGCTAAATAATAAGGTCCATTGGTGCATGTGTGGTTGCAAGCACGGGGGTGTTCATCTGGCATGTGCACTACACGTGCTTGTTTACTCCTCAGCGCGTTGTCGTATGCACCGCGATGCTGACCTCAGCCTACTATAGGAAAAAAATTTCAGATTTCCCATAAGGGTGTCCCGAGATGATTTGGGTCAATTTTCAGGTCTAGGAAATTCATAAAGTGAGGTTTTCTATGTTTTGGATTTATTACATTAGTAATAAATTAAAGTTTAACTTCAGAAAAAGGTAAAAAGGCATTCTGAAGTTGATTTTGAGTAAATTTTCATGCTTCGAACATCACATGAGGGAGATATTTCAAGTTTTTATGTCTCGAGTCTCATGTTTAGTATTCAGGATCATATGATAGTCACTCAGAAAAGGAATTAAGTCAATTTAAAGCCATTTTTTAGTAAATTTTTTTGCAACAAATTTTCCATAAGGGAGATACGTGAGGTTTTTATATTTCAAGTTGTCGGATCAGTATTTGGTGATGCACAATAGTCGCTCTAACGAGATTTTTAACAATGAAAGTCTCAAATAAAGTTTTCAGGGAATGTCTTCAGGATGAGTGCGTAACAATAAGACTATGCATTCTAGTTTTGCAATTATTGATGTTACATTGACACATACCGTATGCGTATAAAGAATTTGAGGATAACATAAAGATGCATCCCTTGTGTTTGTGAAGTTTTTTAGTTTTGATGAGGATGTAGTCACCAAAGAGTATTTAGGGATGTCTCTAGTCTTATATTCGGTTATTTTGCCCAAAGGTGTTATCCTTACATAAGATTTTGAGGTGTGTGTAAAGACATTAGATGGAGGAAAGTCGTTGTTTAAATAATCTATTCGTCCAAAGGTGGTAGTGTCATGAGAGTTCTTGGTTTTACTCTAATCACTTTTATGTGGAGGTTTAATTGCATATTATGTATTCAGCCCAAAGGTATTTCATAATATGTGTGATCGGATTCTCAATAAAGATACTATTTAATAGCTTTAAGTATCACTGTCATCCTGCATTTGTGTGGATCTTTATGTTGTTATTTTGTGGTTACATTTTCTATCAATAATTACAGTGTCAACATTGAAATCCTGACTAGTTTTAATACGAAGAAGTGGATAGAGGATGTATTGAATCCTATCGAGATAGTTGATATTGATATGGCCATACATATGAATAGGCCATCTCCACCTACATCTATAAGCTTGAGAGCTTATAAAGTAGCTTATGCAGTCTAGGATTGGTCTAACAGATTATGTTTGACGACCATTACAAGATTCATACCTGACCATCTATTTAGTGGACTTCCAGACATAGACATAATGAAGGAGTTTCTTAGTAATGTCTCCCATAGGCACCCGTTCTCATCTAATGTTGAGATAAATGCCTTGATGAAAGAATTATTCTTTATGAGGTATATAGGGGAACGGGGAGTTATGGAGTACATATAAAAAAATGATCCATCTTCACAATATACTAAATATGCTAAACATTCCTCTTCTTGATGTCTTCATAGTTCACCAGACTCTCAGTACACTCCCTCCGTAGTTAAGTAATCTAGTGATGGCATATTACTCATTGAATGAGGAATGAGACGTCAATACTTTGATTGTCCATTGCATTGCTAAGGAGGAGAAACTCTATTTTGTAACTCCTACAACCCTTAAAGCAACTAAAGGGAAGGTAAAAATTAAGCCCATGAAGACCAGAGGCAGAAAGCCTAAATCTTCTCTATATGTTAATGTTAGCCAATCAAGTACTGGTAAAGGTCCCATAGACATAAATAAGCTAGTAGTATAAGGCCTAGAAGGGAAGACTGTGACCATTACGTAAATCCTTAGCTTATAGATTCATAAATCTAATTTGGTGATAGTTGCATTAAGTTCTTGATGATTAGATAATAGGGGATCTGATCAAGGTGCATCCACAATATAGGAGTTCATATCCATGATAGAGCCAAATAAAAGGAAGGAGAACTGATGGTTGATAGTAGTGAAGAAGCGGATATAATATCTATAGGGGATGTATGTAATTGAACCTTACTGTAAGGTTCATTTTGGTTCTACTCGTTGTGCTTTATTTGTGATCTTTGTATCAATTTTGGACAAAGAAAGTTATCGTTTGGTAATCAATGCTTCTATCATACAGTTGTTGTTTAATGTAAAACATAATGGTACAACTTTCTGATCATATAGTTTGTATAGAATGTTTCTTACCCCTATTGGATATATTCTTCTTTATCTTGCCAAACAAGTCAAAAAACACGACTCTGATAAAGGATAGGTCATACATGTCGTGACATAAAGATTAAGCCACATTTCTAAAGCTAGGGTTGAGAGATTGATTAAAGAAAACATTCTCTCAATTTTAGATTATGATGATCGGGAAACATATATTGACTACTTCAGGGGTAAGTTAACTAAAATAAGGAAAAGGGGGTCAACTCATGTTTCTGGCTTATTGGGTCTAATACATACGAATATCAATAGATCTTATATAGTTTGATTATGAAATCTTAGGAATTTTTTGACTTTTTTGATGATTACTCCTGTTATAGTTTGTGTATTCTTACTTAAAGATTACTCCTGTTATAGTTTGTGTCTTCTTACTTAAATACTTAAGGTTGAGAACCAAATGGGAAAATCCATCAAGACTGTCTAATCTAACCTTAGAGGAGAGTATTGTGGCAAGCATAGAGTTTTAAGACATGAAAAGGTCCATTTCCTAGATATATGGAATCAGTTAGAATAATGACTTAGTTCACTATGTGGTGTAGTCCTAAGCAAAATGGTGTGTTGATAAAAGGTGTAATAGTACCTTAAAGGATATGAAGAATTCAATGCAAAACAGGACTAATCCATTTGATTATCTAGAAAAGTGGAAATCTAGCCTTACACACATTTATGTATAGGGCTACCCTGTTGAGGCAGTATAATCCTTATAAAGACAAATTGCATACTCTCATTCTGCTCATTGCTATTTAATTAGATATCTCGACCACTTTAAAAGCTACAAATTTTGTTGTAGAGATAGGAGGGCCACAATAGTAGCATCATAAATATTTAAGTTTATGGAATATAATGTCTATGATTATGGCGGACCATTTGACCCTTTAGATTATAGTAGGATGGCTAATACAGTTAATATGTGCCTGTCGCTTGTTCAGTTAAACCCAGTGAATCTAGGTCTTAGTACCATGTCTGTACATGAACAAAAAACCCATACTTGTGCACATAGAGGTTATTGGGGGTATAAGATCTAATGTAGTAGTGTAGATCCACTAGAGTGGGGTGTATTGCTATCCCATATGATTACATAGTCTATTTAGTGAACAAAACTACGTTGTTAGACATGTTGCAGATCTAGTTACTTTTACATAAGTTATTTCTAAACCCAATGTGAATTTGTGGTGGGATGCAATGAATGATGAGATACAATTCATGAAGCATAATAAGGTATGAGGGCTAGTTGATTTGTAGCAGAAATGCAAACCCGTCAATTGTAAATAAGTTTTAAAACCTAAAAGATTTCAGGATAAAGTTTAGCAGTTTATGGACTCACTCAGTTTGATGTTTTACTCAAGGAGAAAGGTTGACTTTAATGTTACCTTTTCTCCTATATCCTTCAAAGATACATTTTAAGTGATTATGGCAATTGTAGCTCATGATGATATAGAATTACTTCAAATGGATGTTAAAACCACTTTCTTGAATAAAAACCTTTATGAAGAGGTCTATATGAAACAATCTGAAGGATTTCAGGATCTAGATAGAACTAACTGGTTTGTACATTAAGCAAATCGATGAGGTTTTGTCCTCTTTCAACTTTGTGGAAAATAAGGTTAAAAGATGCTCAGACTATGAGGTCAGGGAAATCAAAGTTATCTTCCTGTTACTATATGTGGATGATATATTGCTCATGTCAAATTACTTGACCATGTTGCATAAGGTTAAACAACTTTTCGCCAAACATTTTGACATTAAAGTTTTGGGTGAAGCATCTTTTTTCCTTAATATTCAAATTTACCGAAACATATCTCAACACTCTTTAGGCTCCTCATAGACTATATACATTGAGTATGTGTTACAAAGGTTTAATACAATTGGCTGTAAACCTATTATAGCACCTATCTCTCATAGTGAGAGATTATCTTTGGCACAGTGTCTAAAAAATAAAGTAAAGAGAGAGGCTATGAGGAATGTTCCTGAAACTGGTATGGTTGATAGCTTGATGTATGCTTGGGTAAGTACTAGGTGGAACATTGCATTTATTATTAGAATGTTTGGTTAATATTTGGTTAACCCACGAATTGACCATTAGAATGCAATCGAGTGAGTTTTGAGATACTTAAAGGGAACTAAGGATTATATGTTGACATATAGAAAAGTCAACAGTCTAAACCTTATAGGGAATTTAGATTCAAATTTAAGCTATGTGTTCGGATGATCAAAAGTCCACTTAAGGTTACATTTTTATGTTTTAAGATGGTACAATGTCATAAAAGAGTGTTATGTAGATGTATGTAACTTCCTCAACTATACATGCATAATGCACTATGGGGCTACTTCACAGGTGGTTAGCTCAGAAACTTGATTTCTGAGATATCTATAGTTGATTCAGTAGCTAGACCCATTGGGTTATAATGTGATAATCTTGCTGCTATATTGTATAGTAACAACAAAGAATATCACAGGGTCTTAATATTTGGAGGTCAAACATTTGACCACAAAGGAGTTGATACGAAAAGATGAAATTAAGGTTTGGAGCATTTAAGGATTGAGGAAATGTTAGTTGATCCTTTAACTAAAGGACTTCACTCACTTGTGTTTGGAAGACAAGTATATAGTATTCGTGTGTTGAAGTCCTTAGACACTGTTATTTAGGGGATCATTATGTTTATTTAGGGGATCATTATGTTTGCTCCATTTACATTTGTAAATTTATACATTTAATGTATTATGACAACATGGTGATTCATTAATAAAGATGATCATCATTTATCTTTAGTAATACGAGTTATCATACATTATCATAATACGTGTGAAATACCTAAGATTTGTGTCGATCTTAAGAATTTAAAGGTCATTAGGCATATATACAGATTTATTTTGAGCCTATGTCATTAAGACATATACAATTTTATATAGATATCCATGAATTTTGACATGACATAGGGGTATAAGTTTTAATCTCATAAAGGCTCTCTAATGCAATTTAGCATTCAGTTAGAGAACATAAAGGTTTTCTTTAATGCAATTTAGCATTTGGTGAAAAGAAACAAGTTTTCTCTAATGTTGTTTAATATTCAATAAGAGAAAACAGGATTTCTTTATTGCAGTTTAGAATACGTTTTTAACATAAAGTTGGAGAAATCAAGACTTACAAACAAAGATGATACATATTAGATCATACAAGTATCATCCTACTTTATCACACTCCATTTTCCCATTTATGTTCATGAGGTATTAGATATGCGTCATTGTATCAGATATGTGTCACATATGATATATGTATTTGATACTTTTAAGAATCAAAAGCCTTACAAAATGGAATGATAAACTTTTGTTATCTTTGGATCACATATTTTATTTTTAACCCTAATTGACTAATATAGTAGTGTGACTCAACCAAGTTTTTAAATTTTCAACTTTAGTTAACACTACAATTAAGTATTGTCTAAGGGGGAAAATGTTGGACGTTTTTTACATTTCCCATAAAGTTAGACAACTTTTAATTGCAATTTATGGTTTTTCAATAACTTGTTAGTTAAGTTACGTAATTTGATCTAGATAAAGATAATAAAGTGACCCAATAAATGATCTAAGTTGGGTCAAAGTTCTCTTACTGTTACTTATGTCATTTGTAAACATCAAGATTCTCTAGCCCTTTAAGAGAGCTTATATTTTACGAAAACTATAGAAAGGGTTAATCATGTCCTGGCAAGCAATTCCCATGAAGGTGGCGATGGATTTGCAATCGTTTCAACTTTAGAAAGCCCGTTTAAAGTTATTAAACCTAAATTAGATATTTTTCATTTATTTCCCTTTTACGTTCGATCTGGGATACGTATCTAATGTCTCATTATGTATTACATTTACATGAAGTTGTGTGCTTTAACATGACACCTAGCAAGATCTCCTTAACTGGGATTGACCAGATATTAACTCAAGGAACTATTAGAGATTGATGGTCACTATTGTAACATCCCGTTACTGTCATTAAGGGTATTCTGGTAATAATGAGTTATACTGATAGGTTTTACTGCATTCATTAACTGAGCATGCTACTGGCCTCTAATTATAAGAGGAATAGGTTTATTGCATATGCATTTATTTATTGGTACATGCGTTCATGATTTCCGGGACTTGTTTATGAGTATACTGACTGGACTGATTGGATTGGGGGTTAATTGAGAAATTAGAGTAATTGAGTTCAAGTGACCGATTTAATACTGTTTATGAGTGACTGGTAATTTATAGTGACTTATAGGAAAGTTTCGTGAAATTTGGGAGAAAATGTCCGGACTGGAAATATTTGGGCGACTGACTGATTGACTGTATAGTACTGAAAGAACTGTCCAATGGCAATGGAAAAATTAGAATTTGACTGATAGGAAATAAATATGTTGAGTCATTGAAATTTAGAGACTGATATTTGGACTGGTTTGGAGACTTGGGCCTATAAATACTAGGTTTGAGGAATTTGGGGAGAATACCTAAGGCACTTTTGCGTTTCTCTTCTTCTTCCCTCTGCGGTGACTTGCGGTTCCTCCCATTGGTAAGGATTTCCTCGATTTTCTTTATGGGTTCTTTCCTTTGAGATGAGGTTAACTGATTTACTGTTATTGGTAAAGGTTAGAAGCTTTAGAGTGGAGTAATCGTTGAGCAGAAGGATTTCTAGGGTTACAGTGGATTTGCGAGATCTGGGGATTTGATCCTTGGTTGGTAAGTCTTAATGGTTTTAAATGTTATTAATAACGGTTTCTACTGCATTCCCAGCATTTATTATGTGGATTGGGTAGTTGAGAGTGTTTATGGATGGGTTCGTCATTGAGGATTGTCGTAGGTTTGTTTCGGGTCGAAGGGTAGATCTGAGGAGGTAGATTTTTGATGTGTTGATTGATAGAGTCATATGGATGATTGATTTTGCTAAGGTTTCCGATGATGATATTGCTTGATTTATGTGTATTGAGTTACTGGTAAGTTGCAGAATCGGAAATCTGGAAATCTTGGACTGGTGTATTTAAATGCTATGTGTTGGGGAAGAAGGAGGGCTGTGCGTAGTGGATTTAGGTTGGAGATCGCACAGCATTGGGTAGCTCGGCATGCGGGCGATGGGTGTAGCTCGGCATGCGGGCGATGTGAGTAGCTCGGCATGCGGATGAGCTGCGGATCGATCGGTCAAGCGAGTGACCGACCGACCAGCTGCGGATCGATCGGTCAAGTGACCGACCGACCGACGAGCTGTGTATCGATCGGTCATGCGAGCGACCGACCGACGAGTTGCGTATAGATCGGTCATGCGGGCGACCGAGCGGCTAGCGGTGAGTAGCCCGGCATGCTGACGAGCAGCATAGCCCGGCATGCTGACGAGCAGCATAGCTCGGCATGCTGACGAGCCGTGGATAGCTCGGTCAAGTGAGTGACCGAACGACGAGCAGTGGTCGACCATCCCGCTAGACCTTAGAAAAAGGGACTGTTTCATTGGATTTAAATTGATTTATTGGGCATAACTTTTGGTGTAGACCTCAGATTGAGATGATTCCAGATTCGTACTGAACTAGGGAAAGAGGTCTACATTTGAGGATAATCATAGGAGTGTTAATTGAATTAATTGGAATTGAATTATAGGGAATGGGGTCGATTATGGTGCATAGTATGATCTAAATGTTAGATTGAGACCATTTGAGTTTTAATTGGAAATTGCAATTGAGGTTTGACCCGATAAATAGGAAATTGATAAAGAGGACTTGAATTGAGGAAATTGACTGAATTATAGGAATGGATCAGTTGTTAGTGATCAATTGAACAAAGAGATAGGATTGGGATTAGATTACTGAAATTGGGGATTAACACCGGAAAAGCGTGAACTTGCATTGTACATCATTTCACTGAGACATATGCATTTCTGTACGGTAAATTGAGCATCTAGTAATGGGACTGTACTTTACTGTTACAGAGGCACCGTTGGACCGTCGTTCCACG
>JANITW010000002.1:50476988-50485765 GCA_027564335.1 Erythroxylum williamsii
TAAGTATCTCTATAGTTTAGCTTATGAGATTGACTATTTTCTTCATAAGGAAAAACAAAACGTATGCTAGCCTTTTTATATTCTATCAATATCCAATCTTAATAGAACAATGACAAAAAATATTTTAAGAATAATACATAAATGAAATATGAATCTCATGATTATAATCTCATTATAATTTTATTTGCAATGTACAATTATATCATGAACTTTATTATATATATCTAAACATGTATAAGATAAAGAATACTTTTAAATAATTTGTCGCTAAACTATAACCAAATAGATTGATTGTATGGCATAAATCAACAAAGATAGCATGTATTGCAGAGAATTGAAGGAGCTATTTACGAAGAAAATTCTCCCAGGTTACACGAATCGCATACATTCACAGCGCAATCATGTAAACAACTACTACTTGTTCCACTCACCAGATTTCCTTTCCACAAGCTGATACGAGGATTTGAAATTTTACAAGCTCACTTGTTCATTCTCTAGTTGGCAGCTAGGCAAAAACTAGAAACTAAATACATAATAAAATTCCGTATTCTAGACAAATATTGCCCTTTAATAAAGTATTGATGATGAACAATTCAACCTAATTTTTAAATCTAATATAAAGTAATTAAATTCAACTCAAATTAATAATTTAAGATAATTTATAATAAATTATCATTTTATATTAAATAAATTAGTTTGTATAAAATCTAAAAGTTAAATTAAATTGGTATGTCAGTGACATGTAATCATTTTTTAACAAAAGTCTAAAAAATATATAATTTTTCAAAGAATTTAAAAGTTACATTTTTTAAAAATTAAGCTCTGCATTTTATACCATTTTTATATATAAATTTTCGTATATTGAGAGAATTACGCATCTTTTACCATGATTTATATATTATAATATATAAATATACTATTGTTTTAGTATATTTATTACTGTGAGTGTATTCAATCCCTATTGTTAAATGTAACTTCCAGTTGATATTACATTTTACAACACTGCAGATGTGACTGAAACATACAAAAAGAGAATATGATGAGTCTGGCAACTACTGAGCATCCATCAGTTTCCAAGCTCATCTTTCTCACTCTTTGGAAAGAAGGCTCAGTAGCTTTCCTGCTTGAAGGGGTTTGATTAAAATCCCCAAACACACCAAACTTGATAAGTGTGAATTGTATCATATTTTTTGAGCTTAGTTTGGTATGTATTTAATTGTTGCTTCAATCGTTCAGTACTTGTTTAGGTTAAAGTTGTATTAGTTTGTTAATTATTTATGTTTAAGTATTTTTATGGGTTAATACAAGTGTTTGAGCTTAATTATTATGTTTTTTAGGTATCTTGATATGTTTGTTAGTGTTTCAAGGTTAACATTGAAGAATGGAGAATTTTAGGAGACATTTGGGCCGAAACAACGACCCACGATCGTAGTACAATAGGCCATGATTATGATAGAAGCAATAGAGTCAGCCTACAATCGTGGCCTATATTCCACAATTGGGTAGAAGCCCAAGATAGCCCATAATCATGGCTTACTAGCCACGATCGTGATAGAAGGCTCGGATGTGGCCCACAATCATGGCATGCATGGGGCAGACATGGAGACACTCAAAAACATCATATTTTAAGGGAGTTTTTGGATCTTTTGGACCCTAAGGCTGCCCAAAACAAAAACAAAAAAGGTATACAGATAATAAGACAAAGAAGAGGAAGAAACTTTTGCATCAGCCACTTTTGAGAGAAACCTTAGACAAGATTGTTGAGAGATTGAGAAAGAGAAGAAGGAAGAGAGAAGTGGAGAAGAAGTTGACATCGACGTACTTCCTAGATCAAGATTTTCCCAACATCGTTGCCTCCTGTCTCCATTCAAGATCGTATTTCCTATTATTTTCATTTTTATTGTTATATAGAATTGGGAATAGTAATTTGATGATATTTAGGATTTGAGAATTTGGAGATGTTCTAAACTTACCTTCTAGTTTTTATCATTGATTTAATGAAATCTGGTTGTTTTTATCTAGGATTTGTGAATTTGAAGGTTATTTAATGCAAGCATCAAATAAACTTCAAAGTGTCGAAGAAAGACAACAGTTCTTCTTTATCTCCAACGAATATAAAAAAACAAACCTCTAGGACAATTGGAAGATATTGAGGATCCTGGGAATGTATTCAAAAAGAAACAATCGCAAAGAAGAAGGCAAAGGAAGGGGAATCACAAAGAAGGTGGAATCCAAGGCATGGTAGCTCATGTGCAAATTGTAAGATCAATGACTACACTACTATTGCACTATTCATTTGAACCACCGTGAGCAAAAGAAAAACGTCAAGTTACTTTAAAAGAAGCGTTGCATGAGAGGCAATCCATGGAATGTTATTTCCTTTGATTGTTTTTAGACAGTTTGAATTACATAGTTAGGTTATTTCATTTCCAAATACAATCAGGAAGGCATAGGACTTTGACATAAATTTGATGATCAATGAAGTAAGCAAAGAGAGGTGAAAGGGCCATAAAGAGTTAAGAAGTAACTTTGGAAAGTAGAGAAGGACAAAAGGAGAAAAAATAAAATTTTTGTGGAAAAATTGCAAGCCATGATCATGGCCTGCAACAGGGTAAAAATAGGGACACCCAAATGTCATTTTCAATTTTTACCATTTTACCCTCCAATCACCTATATATTCATTTCTAACTTCACTTTTTCACTCACTTTCATTTTTACTTTATCTCTCTAAGCTTTAAACCTCTAAACACTCTCACTTCTCTTTACGCAAATGTCAAACATCTAAATTTCATCCAACTTCTACTAACTCGTAAGCTAGTACGTCATGCATCAAGTTAATAGTAAGGTGCAATCAATCAGTAGGGTGAAACCATGTCTCGAGACGAGGGAAAAGGAATAGGGTAGCTAATTATGATGCACATTTCCCAATCTTCTCAGATGAGGGAGGTACCCGCTTTCATTCTCTTCATAATAAGCAAATCATGGTTCCAAAGTATTTTCATTTTGAAACTTTAGATAGATTAGAATTGCAAGACAAGGTTGAAAGTTTAGCAGAGAGAATTTAATGGGGATAATTCATTCAATTTCAATTCCCAATTTACGAAGAACTTACCTTAGAATTCTTTACATTCCTTCAATTCAAATCCAACAAACCTAGGGAATTATGGTTTAGGTTATGAGGACAACCTTATGGGCTTGATTATAAGACTTTGCATGAAATTTGTGGTTTTCTCGAGTCATCCGTAATGGATCAGCATGGTGATTTTGGTGTTAAACCCTACTGAACTGAAATAACTAGGTTAGAGCATTTTGACACTAAGAATGTCCACAACAATATCATTAGGAGCCACGAACACTTGTTGACGCACAAATTCATGTGTCAAACTAGTTTTGACAAAATGAAAACTAACAAGTGTTCGACGAAAGAACTCTTAATGTTGTGGTGTATGGACTATAAGCATTCCAGTTTGCACAACCACCCACATCTTTAACATAATTATTGTTGTTTGAAAGAAGAGGAGCAATAACTTAGAAATGGGTTACCTGGTTTCGGCCATAGCTAATTGCTATGGAGTTGAGTGCAACGGATTCACAATCTACCATCTTGGAGCTAAAATCCTGAAATCTCATAATATGGAACTTCAGGATATTAGAGTTAAGACACATGTCAAAGGCAGGACTAGCCAAGCGTGTTCAAGTGCTCAACAACAACAAGAAGAGGATTCAACCAGCAAGGAATCCGAGGAAGAAGAAGAAACAGATGAACCAGGCTAGAAGAAAGTACTGGATACAATCTTCACAAACACCAAGGTAATTACAAACACACTTATGGAGAACTCCAAAAGGAGGAAGAAGACGATTCGAACTCAATGACATTAGAGCTAGGACATACGTCGTATCCATTGTTATTTTGAGGCTCAAGGCATTTAATTGCCAACCCCAATACCATTCCTGCCTCCATCACCATAAGGCTTTGTTCTAACCTCTTTTCTTTTTACCTTTAGTCTTTACTTACTTTTTGTTTTACTTTAATTTTATGTCTCTTCTTTCCATATGTGTTTGTTTTTCCTCTTCTCACATTGAGGACATTGTGTTGTTCAAGTGTGGAGAGGGTTATGTAATTTGAATGTGATTTTTGCATATTTTATGATAGTTGTTAGATTGTATTTTGCCAATCGTATGAATTTGTCAATGGCTTAAATGGACTGAAGTTGATTTAATTTTAAACATAGTCTATTAGGTTATGAAGAATCATTAACTCGCAAAATTAGCGAATTAGGGTCTTTGGCTAAGTATGCAACTTAATTAGGATTTAGTGTTAGTTTTTCACCCTTTAAATTATCGCATTCATCCATAATTTGAGACCTTTCGATTTATGTAGCTTTGATAGTATTTTTTCATAGAAACGAGTAGCTAAAACAATAAGGTGGGCAATATAAAAAAATTGTGTTTATTAATTTTAAATAAATAACTATTCCAATGGCCTTCAAGTTATAAATAGAGCTAGTAGTCAGTTGAGAACATTATGTAACTGAGTAACCAGATTGACATGCATCACAAGTGTATGCGTTCGCGTAAAAAGGCTATACTGATGTTCCAACCAAGCAGTTTAATAAAAAAACATGACTTAGTTGAGTAACTGGATCAATATTCGTTACCAATGTTTGCCTCCATGTAAAAAGACTAAGTTCATTTTCAAAAAAAGTAAATAATTTTTTTTTTAATAAAAACCTACCAAACTTGTAATAGCTTGACTTTTCTTGAAAACGTGCTTAGGAGGAGTTACAGGGTCTGAATGACCAAAGAATTATTATTGTATGTGTTGAAAAGGGTAAACAATTTAACACGTGAGCCTAGATTAATATGCATATTTAGTTCAAATCCCCCGGATGCGGATTTTGTTTGTTAATGGTTTGAAATGGCTCAAATGATTATGTTTTAAATTAAATTAATTTCATGAAGTTGAAGCCATTTTCTTATTACTGCATTGTTCGTTATGTGATTTTGTGTGTTTGTATTTTCGTGTTTTGTTTGCTTGAGGACAAACAAACGTTTAAGTGTGGGGGTATTGATAAATGTGAATTGCATCATGTTTTAGAGCTTAGTTTGACATATATTTAATTGTTAATTCAATCGCTTAATACGTGTTTAGGTTAGAATTGTTTTAGTTTGTTAATTATTTGTGTTTAAGTGTTTTTACTAGTTAGTACAAGCCTTTGAACTTAATTATTATGTTTTTGAGGTACCTTGATATATTTGTCAGTATGTCAGGGTCAATATCGAAGAACGGAGAAGTTTCAAAGATACTCGGATCGAAACAACAACCCACAATCGTGGCACAACAGGCCAAAATCATGACAGAAACACTAGAGCTAGCCCACGACCGTGGCCCATAAATCACGATCGCGATAGAAACCCAGGACACAGCCCACGATCGTGCCCTGCTTGCCACGATCGTAACAGAAGACTCAGATGTGGCCCACGATCGTGGCCTGCATTCAGGCAAATGTAGAGACACTAAAAACGTCAAGTTTTGATAGAGTTTTTTGACCGTTTGGACCCCAAAAAAATCATAGGGCTGCCCATAACACAAAGGTATATAAAGAATAAGACAAAGAAGAGGAAGAAGCTTTTGCATCAACCACTTTTGAGAGAAACCCTAGAGAAGATTGTTAAGAGATTGAGAAAGAGAAGAAGGAAGAGAAAAGTGGAGAAGAAGCCGACATCGACGTACTTCCCAGATCAAGAGTTTCCCGATGTCACTGCCTCCGGTCTCCAATCAAGATCGTATTTCCTATTTTTTCCATTTTTATTATTGTATAAAATTGGGAATAACAATTTGATGATAGGATTTATGAATGTTGAGATGTTCTAAACTCACCTTTGGGTTTTTATCTTTGATTTAATGAAATCTGATTGTTTTTATGTTTGTTGTATTTATTATGATTAATTTTTGGGATTGCATAATTCGATAATAAACAGAGAGGGTGAATCGAATAAAAAATAATTAAATTATGCTAATGAGAGTTAGGTAATTTAATAAGAACGAGAAATTAATCAAATCGGTAATTGTGTGAAGAGAGATCTCGCATAAGTCCCCGATAGTTTATTGGATAACTTTAGATCTAGTTAGGGTTTTGGACAGATTGTTAATTGAGAAATTACAATTTTACATAATCTGATTAGGATTCATAATTTAGGGTTAATGATTATAACTCAAGATAGAGTAATCAACCATAGGATCATCTAAAACCAATAATCTGGTAAATCATAATCAATTAGGTTAACATTAAAGATAGGTAAAATTTCCCTTTTCTCAATTGATAGTTTCTTTAGGTTAATTCTTGAGTGTTTTGCAATAGTTAATTTGTTAATATTTTCGTAATTGATTCTTGGATTGAATTGCGCGTGATTGAATTAAATTCTTGTTTTAGTATTGCTATCTATGGAATTTCTGCGAATTATGTTGGCCTTAGATTTAGGACTAGATTATTCCTCCTTGTGGGATCAACACCTTAGGTACTACGTGAACGACCTATATGCTTATGGATTATCGAGGTTAATCATTAGAACTTACACACATCGGAAAACCACAATCAACACTTTATAGCCCTTAGATAAATTTCTATTTTATGCTTGCTTTCATTGTTATATTTTGCTCGACATCCTTAAGACTTCAATTTCGAATAATGCTATGATCATGGCTGTTGAGACTTGCTTGTTTTTGCTTATGATTTCTTACGACTATTTGAGTCGAATAATGAATATGTTGGTAGTTTCTTTTTAGGGTCACTATTACGTATAAAAATATTATAGCTGTTACACGGCTATAACTAGCATAAAACTATAATTGTTTCTCTCACAAGGAAGGATATGAATTAGCTAATACGTATGTGTGTCTCTCTCTCTCTAAAATTCTTTATTCTTCTATCTTCTTTCTAGACTCATCTCTTTCTCCTACTCTCCTTCTCTCTTCTATTCTTCATTTTTATTTGCAACAAATGGTATCAGAGAAGCCGATTTCATGTGGAATCAAAGAAAACATTAAAAGTTTGATAGAAGCACAGATCATAAGCGAGAAAATGTTTATGGAATTTCAAAGCAAGAATGAGAAAATATTTCTGGAAGCTCTAAACAAAACAAAAAAATAGGAGAATAACCTACTACAGCTTAAAACTGTGGTGACACAATTTTTGAAGCTACAAGGAGTGGAAGTGGGAGCTACTATTATCGTTACTCCAGAACTCACGAATCAAAACGAGCAACCATGCAAGAGAAGGACTACATAAAGTCTTTGGTCATAGAGTCCACCCCTCTCATGAATAACAAAGATGTCGCATCTGATGGTTCTTTAGTCGTCCCCTCTCCCAGCTAGCCTAGTAAAATCAAGAGGTACTCTCCAGCTTTCTACGCTGCTTGTACAGCTGGTGGTCTTCTTAGACATGGTCTAACCCACATGACGGTTACTCCTCTCGATTTTGTTAAGACTAACATACAGATTGACCCGGCAAAGTATAGCATTTCATATGGTTTTGGAGTTCTATTAAATGAGCAGATTGTGAGCTTTGCAGGCGGTTACATTGCTAGAGTTTTCTATGTGATTGTATCTCATTCTAAGAATCTAATATCTTTCGTCCATGATGTTAAAGGAGCAATTGTTGGTGATGCTGTAAAGAAGATGGGTGCTGAAAAAAATAAGATTATTAAGTTTTTATCCATTCTGTAAACCTCCATAACCTTGGGGACAAGGTTTTCTAAAGAAGAAAGAATTGTTACGTATAAAAATATTATAGCTATTACAAAGCTATAACTATAATCATTTCTCTCACAAGGAAGGATATAAATTAGCTAATGTGTATGTGTGTCTGTCTTTTCCTCTAAGGTTATCTATTTTTCTTTCTTCTTTCTGGACTCTTCTCTTTCTCCTAATCTCCTTCTCTCTTCTATTCTTCATTTTTATTCGCAACAGTCACGAACTTTTTGATCGAGAATATTGACATTGTTACTGTTTGACAAATCGGGTTGATTCGGGATCAAATGGATTGGGATAGAGGAATTTTTATTTTTCTGTGAGTTGGTCACTAGCAAAGGTTTTGTTGTTTGTGAGGAGACACGTGTCAGAAAAATAGAAACTAGCTTAATGATAGGTTCCTTGATGACTGGTGCTTAAATAAGAACTTTTTGTTGAATATGTGACTTTGAAATAGTCAAAGATATTATTAGAGATATTATTGGAATAGCTATCAAATAAATTAGATTTTATTTTATGATGATTTAGATTAGATATTATCTGATTTTTGAATTTTAGTTAAAAAAAGACTGTATAAATAGACAAGCTTCTATTCAATAAAAATTTAGAGATTCTTCTCCACATAAAAGAAAACCAACAATTGGTATCAGAGCTCTCTTGATCTTAAAGGGCCTCTAGCCTACAAACCTATAACCTATAACCTATAACCTATAACCTATAACCTATAACTCATAACTCATTCTACGCTTTCCCACACCACAAACAAAAGCCACATGACAATAGATTCAGAATCACCGTTCACCGCCATTACTCTACCAGTGTTTGATGGAATAAATTATCTAAATTAGGTTGTTCGAATAGAGGCCTTCCTTGAAGCAAATGACTTGTGGGAAACTGTAGATGAAGACTACGACATCAACAACAAAAAAGAAAGATCAAATTTCGAAGGATCGTTGACGCTTCAATTTTGGAAAAGAAGACGTGATATAAACATCAACAACAATGAAGATGATGAAAATGACAATCT
>JANITW010000002.1:50485865-50507447 GCA_027564335.1 Erythroxylum williamsii
ATCACAATTCAACCCCCCCTTCTTGTGTATCTTGATCATATTATTGTTCAATATATTAACGTGTGATTCACTTCATTGCGTCTGATGGTTCTTTAGTCGTCCCCTCTCCCAGCTAGCCTGGTAAGATCAAGAGGTACTCTCCAACTTTCTACGCTGCTTGTACAGCTGGTGGTCTTCTCAACTATGGTCTAACCCACATGACGGTTACTCCTCTCAATTTTGTTAAGAGTAACATGCAGCTGGACCTTGCAAAGTATAGAAGCATTTCATATGGTTTTAGAGTTCTATTTAATGAGCAGATTATGGTTTTGGAGTTCTATTTAATGAGCAGATTGTGAGCTTTGCAGGTGGTTACATTGCTGGAGTTTTCTATATGCGATTGTATCTCATTCTAATAATCTAATCTCCTTCGTCCATGATGCTAAAGGAGCAATTGTTGGTGATGCTGTAAAGAAAATGGGTGGTGAAAAATAAATAAAATTATTAATTTTTTATCTATTCTGTAGACCTCCATAACCTTGGGAACAAGGTTTTCTAAAAGAGAAAGAATTGTTATGTATAAAGATATTATAGCTGTTACACAACTGTAACTAGTGTAAAATTGTAATCATTTCTCTCACAATAAAGGATATGAATTAGCTAATGTGTATTTGTGTCTCTCTCTCCTTCTAAAGTTATTTATTTTTCTCTCTTCATTCATTCTGGACTCTTCTCTTTCTCCTTTATCTCCTTCTCTCTTCTATTCTTCATTTTTATTCGCAATAGTCATGGACTTTTTAATCGAGAATATTGACATTGTTACTGTTTGACAAATCGGGTTGATTAGGGATCAAATGGACAGGGATAGAGGAATTTTGATTTTTCTGTGAGTTAGTCACTAGCAAAGGTTTTGTCGTTATGAGGAGACACCTGTCAGAAAAGTGGAAAATAGCTTAATGATTGGCTCATGACTGGTGCTTAAATAAGAACTTTTCAATGGGAATTTTTGATACGGTGCCATTCTTGTCAAAGGCATTTTGCATACTGACGAAGCTTGTAACATCGTTAGGCTTTGATTTCTTTGATACCTATCGCTATATGTTTTTCATTTATTATTTTAGTTTTTACTTCCCTCGCTTGAAAAGAGAAGAGAAGTAGTAATGGTAAAAATATAACTTCCTTCTGTGTGTTGGGAAAATATAGCTTCCTTGTGTGTGTTGGACGTTTGATCCTATGAGCTAAATTCTTCCTTTGATATTTCTGCTCAAACTCTAGTTTCTTTCATATGTAGAATCATCCTCTTTTTGTCCTGAATTTGTCTTTGAGATGACTGCTTTTGCAAGCGCTTTAGTCAAGTTCTAAGCTGTGCTATGATTCCAATAAAGTAGCACGATAGCTAAGCAATGCAAATCTGATTCATTATATATAGTTCTTGGACCTACTTCTGTTTGTCATATGTCTAAATACTTGCACCCATTTGATACAAATGATTGTCTTACATGCCATGATTAGGGGTCCAAATTTTTCATTATTTTTAGGACACCTATGGAGAAACTTTTTGTTAATTGCAAATCATTGTTGGAGGTATGCAAAGGTCCTGCACACATGATTAACATAAAGTGCTAACGTCTCTCTTCACTATTTCTCTGTCCAGATAGATAATCTCCCTTGTGGAGGTGCAGTATAACTTGTAACTGTCTTTTAGTTCTTCCTTTAACTGTTTCTTGGAACCCTTTCATCTTCTCTTGTGAATTCTCTGTTGAAGTAAACATGTAGCTATTTGACACAGTTATTCTGCTTTCCTTATTCAGTTGTTCTAAACTTCCACATCTGTTTTTGTTTTCATAGTCATTCTTTTCCTCTGAACTTTAGTTAGTTACTCAACACCCTACGTTTACTTAAACTTGTGTCACAATAGATATCATGTTTCTCCGACAAAGGAAATGCAATGGCCTCTAAGTCACCGGCAGAATCATCTGTGGATGGTCAAACTATCCGGTATACAACAAACCTGCTTCAACCCATCCAAAAGTTATTCCAGTTATTCCTCCTCCTATTGCTCCAATACATAAAATTCCCTTAGCACCTCTCCCAATCTGCCTCTCTACTGTTTCTTGCCCCACTTTGCCACAAAACGGTCAAGTTCGAGCTAGTGACTCTGATGATACTGACCAAGATGATAACTCTGCTCCTGTTGGCACCAATTCCACTGGTGGATATGAGATTAAAGAAGAGAATCGGCAAGTAAGAGAGCAACGACAGAAGGCAATGCAGGAACTTTTGATGAAGAGGAATGCTGTTGTTCTTGCAATGCCCACCACTGATAAAGCGGTCCGAGCTCGTCTTTGTTGCCTTCGTGGACACATAAAAATTTTTGGAGAGTGAGAAATGGAGAGACATGACAGGTTGAGGATGCTCATTGGGTTCTGAAGGGCAGTTGGCAAAGTTGATGAAAGCTCATGAAGACAAGGAGGCTGTGGCTACTGCCAATACAGCAGATGATGCTGAGGAGGAAATGGTTCAGTATCCATTTCATACTGAACGATCAAAGGAGCTGTTGGATGCTAGGATTGATATTGCAAAGTATTCTGTTTTAAGGGCTGCACTGCGCCTTCAACGAATTAGGAGGAAGAGAGATGATCCAGATGAAGAAGTGGATGCTGATATTGGTTGGCCTCTGAAACAAGCGGGGAGTTTGATTCTTGATTGTAGTGAGATTGGAGATGATAGGCCTCTCTCTGGTTGTTCTTTTTCTGATGATGGAAAGTTGCTGGCCACCTGATATCTCCTTCTGTTTACTTCTCTCTAATTTTAGTTTCCATTGGTTGCTTGTTAATTTTGTCGTCACTCTGTGTTATTAACACAGAAAATTGATAGCAGTTTTAGAATATACTAGTGGCATTTTCTAGAACAGAATGAGAGCATCAACTTAGAAATTCCCCATGTCCCTACTTCTGCCCAACTGATCAGCCTTTCTATGCTTACATTGTTTTGCAAATCTTATCCTTCTTGTATTGCAATTGCTACTAAAAAAATGTCTTTCAAGGGTACTATATGATGAATGTTTGTGAAATGATCTCCAGTTATCATTATTTAAATGCAATATGAAAAGTATACATTTGGGTCACTGAAGTTTCAGAATGCTGCAACCTTCCTTGTAGAAATGCTGAGTGGTTCCATATGTTACATTATGCAATTATTTGTCATTAGAGCGTCTAATCTACTCTTATATTTGTATAAGATATATAGTAAAGAAGTTTGTTTTGCATTCTTCTACTGTAGCTCTTTGAATAGACTCGGTAAAATATGGAGCATGCCACAAGTTAATAAAGTTTCCACTTTGGAGGGACACACAGAAAGTGCAACTGGTTGCATTCTCTCCTGTGCTGAACCATTTAGCAACTGCATCAGCTGATAGAACTGCACGTTTATGGAACACCGATGGCTCCCTCTTAAGGGTGTTTGAGGTCATCTAGATCTTCTTGCATGCATTGCTTTTCTTCCATCAGGAAAGTACCTGGGAATAATAAGTTTTGACAAGACATGGAGGTTATGGGATGTAGATACTGGTGCGGATTACTACTTCATGAAGGTCATAGTAGGAGTGTCCATGGCATAGCCTTCACCATGATGGATTTTTAATAGGATCCTGCGAACTAGATGCATTTGCACGTGTTTGGGACCTACATTCTGGGAGAAGCATTATGGCTTTAGAAGGGCATGTCAAGCCGATCAGTTTCTACTGTGTATCTTTTCTTGAATTGCCATAGAAATAGAATCACTTACTGAAAATGTATATGTGAAACACAATGTGTCTTTGGTGTCTTATATGGGTTCTGGGTATCAGTTTTTCACCCGGTGAGTACCATTTAGCGACCAGTGGCGAAGACAATACTTGTAGGATATGGGATTTTCGAAGAAGAAGTCCTTATATATCACGCCAGCACACTCGAACCTTGTATCACAACTGAAGTTTGAGCCTCAAGAAAGCTATTACCTAGTCACTGCATCCTATGGCATGACTTCCAAGGTTCTCTTTTTCATTTTTCACTTTTTATTATCGACTTTCCTCTGTTTTGATGTGTGCTTGAGTCTGAATATTTCTCAACAACAGCCATCGGCTATTCCATCATGAGATGGACTTTGATTGTTTTGAATAACTAATTCTATTTTTCCGGCGTTTGTATTAGGCAGGTTGGTCAGGCCAAGATTTCAAGCCAGTGAAACCATTTTCAGCTGATGAAGCAAAAGTCAGTTCGGTTGATGTTGGCGCTGGTAACTCCACATCAATTTTCATTTTGGCCCTGAAATTGTAAATAAAATCAATTCTTTACGATTAACTTCACTGGGGTTTGGTTCAGATATCGATATATAGAGTGTTATTATCAATTCTTTACGATTAACTTCACTGGGGTTTGGTTCAGATATCGATATATAGAGTGTTATTTGTCGTGAGACATGATCAAACTCCTATTGGAGTCTGTAGAAAGGACTTGTGAAATTGGAAAAATGGAAGTAGGAGACTAGAGAAAAGGATTTGACGAAAGGACTTGTGAAATTGGGAAAATGGAAGTAGGAGACTTGAGAAAAGGATTTGACTATCTTTTTATCCCACTGTAGTATTTAAATATATGCTCGGTGTTTGCATTTATCTGTTCTCTGTTAATTCACTTTGTTATGTTAACAACCTAGATTACCCACGCATATCAACATTTGCAATTCCATTTATATGGTTCTTGGATGTGTCACGTTGGCTGTGAAGTTCTTTTATGCAAGCCCTCTTAGATGCAAATGTTGGTTCAGGGATTATATGAATCACTGCCTGCATGTAGTCTTTTGAAGACGGTTTCTTTCCCCTTAAATAACCTGTGCATAAAGGATTCCATGTACAAGCTTCTTTTATACTCAGATGAGAATGTTTTTGTTTTTTTTTTTTTTTGGTGTAAACCATCCGGTATTCGACGCCACATGGACAGCCGATTAATCCGAATTCGAGCCGGGTGAAACTCTTGTGGACAGCAAAGCTCTCCCTCACGAGTGCAGCTCCATACTTAAGACTCGAAACCGAAACCTTAGTCAAGTAAGGAGGAAGAATATTGCTTTGTTATAGAGAGACTTGATCCTTTATCCTATTTCTTATGTACCAATCCTGTCCCCCTCAATCTTAATCTTTCAATTATATGGGACCTATATAAATGAAAGGTTGAGATTAAAGAAGACATGATTGGTACACAATAAATGAGAAAGAGAATCTCAGGTGTGTTACAGATGGTCGACGCATTGCAACTGTCAGACGTAATCGTACGACCAAGATCTGGTGCAGCAATACTGATGAAAAGCAGACTATGGATGTGCATTGAGTATTCTCCATCACTGCTAGATGTTAAAATACTACAAGAAAATTAGTAATTACGGATGAAAAGTTATCGACGAAACAAAAACCAAAGTATCTAAACGAACGTAATCAAATTGAGGTTGATGAGTTGATTTTTTTTGGTCTTATAATGTTTTTAGCAAGTGCGTATGCAAATGAATATAAACAAATTGAACTTGATGAGTCATGGCTAAAGGATTGGTACTGTCAGAATAATTCATATGATCACTACAAAAATGGTTGAGCTGGAGATCACGAAGCTTTCCACATAAGTTGATGAGTCATGGCTAAAGGATTGGTGGTGTCAGAATAATTCATACGATCACTACAAAAATTGTTGAGCTGGAGATCACGAAGCTTTCCACATAATTTAGCATTTGGGTGTTAGTTGAATATTAAGAATAAAAAAATATGGACAAAAATGAAGTTTGTTATCCAAGAAATTTTATAAATCTTTCATATTTGACTGATTGAGAATAATTTTTATGATTTGTATTATCAATCATGTGCATACAAATGGAATTCCTAAGATTTTCTTTTTAGTATTATGAGTTATAAGGACATAATGTAAGATTGTGAATGGTTAAGTAATCATTTTTGTCTTTTTTTTACAATAAATCTATTTTTGTAATATGCATTGCCAAAGAAAGATGATTATTGTATGTTTTTAATGAGGTATATATAATTTTTTCAATTTTCTCCATAATATTCATCTAACTTTTTAATATCTCCAAATCTAAATTGTATCATCTACAAATGTAAAAAATTTATCTATACACCTTAAAGTTATAAGTCATAATATATTATGAATATGGTAATAACATTTAAAATACATTAACATTATGAATTTTATATTTTAAGTATTAGTATATGATTAATTTTTTTAGAATTGACTACTGAATATTTATTGCAAAGTAACAATGTTACATAACAAAACTCTATTTTTTATATAAAGCAATTATTTTAATTTTGACAAATATCTTTACTTATTTTTTCAAATAAATGGAGGGAGTTTAAGTACTCTTGATAACTTGTCTTTTCAAGAAGATTTGATGATCCAGATTGGACTCACGTTAGATTGTTTCCTAGTATCAAAAAACTATAATATTTATTTATGTTGCAACAAACATCTGAAAGATTTAGTAATTATCATATTAAAGAAACATTTAATTGAAATTAAAGGTGATAGGGAGCCTTGTAAGAAAGCTAGTGATAATATGAAATGACAAATAAAGACTTTGCTAAAAGATTATTATAATAAGAAAGACAGAAGGTAAAGACAAAAGTATGAAATTTGTAAAAGAAGCTTTTTTTTTTTAGTCAAGATGATATGGACAATGTTGTAGATGGTATTTCTATCCAACGAGAAAGGATTACTGCAACTGATGTGACAAACCACATCAAATTTTTTACATGCCATATGTTTAATACGTGGCTAAATTTTTGCAACTCATTTATTTAAAAATTAATTAAATTAAAACAAATAAAAATAGCTTTTGTCTTGTTTGTTCTTGAGTCTTCACGGTACACTCGCCTACTCTCTTATTTCTTCCCTTTGGTGAATGGTATACAACCTTTGTCTTTATCTTTGTGCTATCTTAGACTAGCACATCTATCTTTTTGCTACATCATATGAGGAACTCTTTAGTAAGATATTTAACATTTTGCGTGAGGTTCTTCATGAGGGAACAAAGAAGACTGTGAATTTCATGGATTTTTGAAATACAATCATAATGGAATGACTAATATAAGAAAGAATAGTTTGTAAAGAAGAATAGTTATATAATAAAATGATATATATCTTGATATTTCTGCACTTGTGAGGAGATGTAGAACTTCCAATATTGTCAAGATTAATATTTTATGTCAAATGTTTATAGAAATCATAGGGTAATTCATAAGGAAAGAGAACATACAAGGCACCTTCACTGCCTTGTTCTATTACCAGTGAAGATATTTTTTTTGTGAACTTTTTGAAGAAAACTAGACCTTCATTCCATCATCCTTTCTTTTATAGACTAAAATATGTAGGACGTATTGATAGTCGGCTCTGATTGCTGAATTGGGGACAAATGGATCTCTTAATTGGTGGCCAATAAAGATTAGTTGTGAACTGAATATTTGTGCCCCAAAATTTTGAGGAGATAATGCATCGTTATATCAATAAGTAGCTTTTCTTTTTCTACATTGTCAAATTATATGGTATGATAGATATATATATTTTTAGTTATAAGGCCTTCATATTAGGATATTATGGTTAGATTTAACAGCCACATTAAGACTAGAAGCATTTACATTGTTAAGAGTTGGAATGAAGCAAAATATTTTTCTAGGTGAATGGGATACATTTGATAGTTGTTCCATGGTTGTTTTGTTAGTTTATGCTTCCTAATATGATTATATGCCAAAGTCAAAATTCTGCTTATTCGCTAAGAAGGCATCAATTTTATTTTTCATTTAGAAACACATTCTCTAATGAAATGGTACTAAATCTCAATATGCTTGGTTCTTCCTTAGTGAACTGGATTTTTAGAGATATCAATGGTAGATTTATTATCACGATAAATCCTTGTTGGCTTTAGTTGTTGTTGCTTCAAATCTAGTAATATGCTTCTCAGTTAATCTGTTTGACATGTTGTTGATGTAGTGACTATGAATTCAGATTTTATGCTTGATAAAGCAGTAACCTGTTGCTTCTTTGATACCCACGAAATAGTTCCTCCACCAAGACAAAAAAACATATCCTGTGGTACTCTTTCTTCCATCTACACATCTATCCCAATCAATATCAATAAAAGTTACAAGATCATATCCTTCAATTTTTTACATACCTGATCCCAAAACCTAATGTTCCTTGAATGTATGTCAAATTTCTCTTAGCATCTTCGAGGTGATGTTTACTTGGATTGTGCATAAAGCGTGAAATAAGGCTCACAAGAAATATAGGATCTAACCAAGTGTGAGTGAGATACATTAAGCCACCCACCAAGCTTTTGAAATTCTTTTCTTTTGCCTTCTCAACTCCATTACCAACAAACAATTTATCACTAACATTATGGGGAGTCCTGATAGCCTTACAATTCAACTTTTTAGCAAATGATGGTATATGTAACAAAGAAATGTAAACAATTTAGGGTCTTAGCTATATGAAAGATTTAAGAATGAGTTCTATTGCAATCTTATTTTGGTTCAATAAAAATTTCCTTTTGATTCAACATCAGATTGATGTCCACTATGAAGAAGAATGTTTGGATTTCTTGTTAAGATAAGTAGGCTTCTCATATTGGATCAACAACTTCATCTCCAAATTACTACAACTACCGTTGTAAGTGTTTTTAGTGGCCCCTACCTTAGTATTATGTTTCTTTATAGCTAGTACTATCCAATATATCTTGGTATTTATGCTCATTTTTATCTACTGTGGATAATTGATTTTTGAAGTCGATTTGCCATTCATTTTATTATTGATTGCTTATATTTCAATGAGGATTGACATTAAACAAATTATTCATTGTTGATTGCTTTCATCATAAACTATATTGTCTTTAGTATGGACTTTTTGCACCTTTACATTTTTTCTCTCCAGTTCCTCATAACTAAGTAAAATTGAACTCGTATAAAAGAAATGTTAAATTTCTTACTAGATATAAGGCACTTTGCTGACGACAAAACAATGAGATCTTTTGTTGTTTGTGCCTAACTTCTTTCAACCTTACTTCAACTATGTTGCTTCTTTACCAGCTTATGTAGTTGATACATATTCAGCTTTTGTTATTAATGTAGCCACGATTGATTATAGATTTGCAAACTAACTTATAATCCTGCCAGTAAATGTGAACATATAATCTGTAGTGAATTCTTTTTTATTAAGATCACTTATATAACAGAGTGAACATACTCTTTGACAATAAAGCCTAATCATCCATATTATAATAAAACATTAAAGGTCCTCTTAATGTACCTTAGGATCCTCTCTACACCATTCCAATACTCTCTATCAAAATTTGTCATGTAGTGATTATCTACCCTACTGTATGTATAATATCTGGTCTTATACAATTTATGACAAATATTAAAATCCTTACTGTAGATGTATATAATACTCAAGAAATGTTCATCCTCTCATCTTTATTATTAGGACCCATATTAAAGGATAAATTGAAATTAACAAAATAAATAAAGATCTTAACTTACAATTTTACATATTGAAGCATCGTATTTTTTTTAGAAATCCAAATCTTCACGTTATTTTTGTCTCGATAAACTTATATCCTAATAATCTTGTTTGTTAGTCCTAAGTCATCTATTTCACATTTTCTAGCTAGTTGTACCTTTAATTATTTAATATGATCTTTATTGAGGCCTACAATTAATATATTATCTACATACAACAGTAAGATAACAAAATCATATAATCAAACCTTTTAAAATATGCATAAAGGTCTGCATTAAGTCAGTTTTATCCAAGATTTATAATAAAGGAATAAAAAATCTTATAACAATACCATGGCATCTGTTTAAGAGTATATAGAGATTTGCTTAACTTGTAAATCAAGTTCTCTTTTTCTTTTTCTTCAAAACCTTATGGTTAAGGCATACAAACTTCTTATTCATGATCTACATGAAGAAAAGTCGTTTTTACATTTAATTATAAGTTAAAGATAACATATATTACCATCTACTAAGAGGCATCTGGACTATCAACTGCTTTTTAAATAGTTAATCACTCTCTATCCTTTGTTAAAAGGCAGTATGACATGTTGATCTCTATTATATGATCTAAGTAAAAATTAGGTGGTTTTTTTTAGGTGGTTTTTTTAATCACTCTCTATCCTTCATTCTTAATTGATTTTTAAACATCTTGCTTCAATGCTACTTCAAAAGAAATTTAAATGTCCTTTTCCATCTATATAGTGGTCTCAACTTCTTTGTGAAGTGATATTATTATTTTTCCTTTGTAATTTGTACTTAAGAAAGGCGACATCCTTATTAATAATAACCTTGTGGGTAATAAAATCTCACAACTTATACTCTTTTACTATATTATCACATCCTAAAAATAAGTATTTTTTTTAATTTTATATCCAAATTTATGATTTCATTATTATTATATAACATATACAAAGGACTCCTAAATACATAGAGGTTAGAATAATCCACCAACTTTCTAATCTACATTCCATTAGTGTCTTCAATTAAATTACTATTGATTTAACTACCATATAATTGGTGGTATTGAATGCTTCTGTCTAGAAAGCCTTATTTAGGCATATAACTCTCAAAATTTCTCTTTTTCTTTCTGACAAAGTTTTATCCATCTGCACTACCACTATGTTTTATTGAGGAGTATATACAATCATTTGATACTTTATTGCTTATAGAAAGCATCAATTCATTGTCGACATATTCTCCATTATTATCCATCCTTAACCACCTATTTTTTTAACCAAAATCAATTCAACGTAGGCTTTGAAATCATTGAAAACTTGGAATACATATTCTTTTTTTTTCAATATGATAGATCTAACACCTCCTGAGATAATCATCAATGAAAGAGATAAAGTACTTTGCTCCTCCTACATATGGAATTGGTGTTTTATGGAATTGGTGTTTGTCACACATTAGAGTGAAAAAATTCAAAAACAATCTTATTTCTTAAATTTGACATGTTAAATTTTATAAGGTTATGCTTAGTTGTAACATTGAGCTCACAAAAGGGAGTAGCTTTTGCTTAACAAGGAATGAAAACAAGGATTTTCATTCCTTGTTTAGATATATGTCTAAGTTTTTAATGTCATAACATTAAATATGTCTCACTTTGACTGCTTATAGTAACTAATTTTTCTACTTCTAGTAATGTATGTCCCTTCAACTTGTACAAGTTTGCATCTATCCTTTCTTCTTTATAAATATAAATGTGCAACATATTATTTCAACTTTTTAATGACATTTTTTATTTTGTATCCAAGATCATCTAGTTGTCTTACAAAACAATTTAAGCCCTTATGTTGTTCCTCCTAAATAGTACATATTATACCATCATACATCTTTAGTTTGATGATTTCAACATCAAAAACTTTTAGAGGATAATTATCACAATTGCACACAGATCTTCCTGAGATGGGTTTATAATGATGGAACTATTATCTTCTAAATGTTATATAAAAAGTACTTATTGAGTCAAAGAATCATACATTAAATGGTTACATCCTTCTTTCAATTGTTGTTGTTGCTTCACAATATAGAGTATTACTATCATCTAAAGTATTTACAAATTTTTCTCAAGGACTAAAGAACTTCATATTTAAATTTCATTAATTTGTTTCAGGTGACCTTTCTTGCTATAGTTATAACATTTTAAAATTTTATTACTTCTTTATTTTGATTTATCATAATTTTGGCTCTCATTTGGGCCTCGTTCCATTAGTCTCCTTCTTATCATTATTAAAGTTTCAACTTTGTTGTGAACAAGACCACATGTCTTTCTTATATTTGCATCAACTTCCTTCTTCCAAAACTACAGTTGTAATGTCCTCAAAGAATAAGCAATTTCTAAGAAGATTATTAGTTAATTGGACAATGAGTTGATCATATGAATCATGTAGACTTTAAAGAAGAAGTTTGATACATCCATGCGATTATATTCTATGACCCAATGACATGAGTTTATATGATAGAGTAGTCAAATTATTAATATGCTCGATCACTTATGTAGATTTTGACATCCGGAGAGTATAAAATTTTCTTTTAAAAGAATTTTATTGTAACTTGACCTTACATAGCTTTGTGAGATGATGTCAGATCTCTTTTTTTTGTTTTCTTCTCTATACTTAGCAAAACTTCATTAATTAAAGCTAGATGAAGATTTACAATAGCATTCATGTCCATTTTATTCCATTTGGCTCATCTATGAAGTTTGTTGACCTTCCGCTATAGTTGCAAGATATTATCTTCTGGAAGATAGCTTTCATCATTATCTTCCACAATAAGAAATTATATCCCTTGAATTTTTGAAACCTAAATTTGGCAAACATTATTTCTATTCCAAACTACTTTAAGAAAAGAGAAATAATTCAGTTAAACAATAATTATATGTGTGAACAATACCTAATACTTCCAAAGAGTGAATAGTATCTAACTTATTTTTTAATGTGGGAAATCCACTTAAAGTGACCAACATTGAGCAAAAGGTATAAGTAGATATATATATCCTAATTTGACTTTGATACCACTTATTAGAACGATTAAATGAATAGAGTAAGATCACAACTCAATTTGAAAGAAATAGGACACACATAAAATATTATTATAAGTGACAGGAGGAGTTACAATAGAAACAATCTCTAAATAGGACACACACAATTATTATTATGAGTGACAAGATGAGTTACAGTACAAATAATTTTTAGCTACAAGTTACATATTTGTAACTTAGAATCTATAAGATTAAAAGTCTTCCAGGCTCTGTTCTTAGATGCTTGAACTTGTTTTCTGATGCATGAAACAAAAAGATGGATAAGTAAACTTATTAAACTAATTATAACTACATTGTACTATCGAAAGTAAGTAAAGCAACAGTCCAAGTTAATTACACATTCCAACAAGTTGCCTTTTTATTTGGTTGATACATAAATATTCTGCTGATTCAAGCGTAGCCCATGCTTGAAAATTAATAATGATTATGAAGCGTCTATATCATCATTTATTTAAAGATAGAGACATACCACCAAACCAAACGTGCTGATGTTTCAAGAGCAAATTGTGTTTTCTACGCACAGATGGGCATCACATGACATTAGACATGTTTCACATGTTTCTCTTAAAACTGAAGTCGTTTTCTGCTGACAAGAGTGAGAGAATGTAACAATCCTGCCTGCGAACCTGTTATAGAACAACGCCTTACCAACAAGATTATCCGCTATTGGCAAATGATAGGAAAACCTTGGCATATAATAATAAGCGATTAATCAGCTTACAAAATGCACAGTGAAAGAAAAAGGAAGGTGTGGGAATTGGAATGGGTGGTTGTTGCAGCAGAAGCATTATTAAATATCCTTCTACTGCAACAAAAAGAATGAAATCTGGCAGCAACTTTACCCTTTACCTTTTCCATTCCCCAATGTCTAATACCAATAATTAATTGTAAGCCACAAAACTAAAATCCAAACTTACAAAGGCTCGACTACCCATCAAACCTGTCAGATTGTAACACTTACTGTTACGCAACTACCATTCTCACCTCTGCACCTTCCATTCCATGTTTTCAAATATGCCTAACAAGAATCTTGTACTCCCCGTTACTGCTCATATATTAGTACTTAAAAGCATCCATTGCCACAAAACTTGTGGCTGCTACTGATAAGCTTGAGTTCTTAAGGTTAACCAACTTAACAACCCGCAATTGAGTACTCCAAATTCCATACTATGGCTGACTCTGAACATTCTTCTTCTGATGACACCTTTGCCGATTCTCGAGGTAATCTCGTTCGAATTATTGTTTTTATATCCTGTTGATATGAGTTGAGACAAATTTCCTCAAGAGGGGAACTGATGTTATATATTACCTTGTCTCCTCTTCATTATATAGCACCTTGTCTCCTGTTCATTACTGTGCTTGAAGGTTCTTACTCATTTTCGTACAGCATTATGCAATCTATATATGTTGTTGCCTTCTTTACTAATTTGGGGTAACTGTTCAGAGGAAACGAGTCGGGAATCAAAGGTAGAATTCTCCGAGGATGAAGAAAATCTCATAATTAGGATGTACAATCTGGTTGGAGAGAGGTTAGTTCAGTTTTTAGGTTTAATGATTTTAAGCTTAGAGATGGTCAAGATTGACTCCATCTGATCTCAAGTTGTGGCATGCTGCCAGGTGGGCTTTGATAGCTGGGAGGATTCCTGGAAGAACATCCGAGGAAATCGAGAAGTATTGGAACTCTAGATACTCGACTAGTGAGTGAAACTGCAAAACAAAACTGAGAATTGTAATTTTGGAGTGGTAAAGGGCATAGTTAGGCATTCGAATGTCGTATAGCGTCTTCTGTTCAAACCAACCATTGCAGGAGCAGAAGATTTGATCCATTATTCTCTTGTAAAGCTGTAACTGTACTCTAGGAAGGTTTCCTTATTTGCAACTCAGTTAATCAAAGTCAAGTGCCATAAATGAATAGTATGCCCTTTGCTTTTGTGTATTTTTCTTTAGCAACATTAAGATGAGGAGATGGTGACTCTTGGAGAACTGTCATTTTCCATACTCCACGTGCTTGTTAGCTAAGACTTGCGGGTTCAATGTTCTAATCCACTATATAGATGATGAACATAAAACACACGTCCCATGAAATGCCTACTTCCAAGAAGAAGAAGGTACATCTAGACAGAAACTCGTGTACGATCATTACTTAGTCCATGATGACTTGTTTTTCTTTTGCCTAGTTAATGTTGCGGCTTGGAGATTGAGATGGAGAGCATCATCACGTCATTTTTCGCCAGAATCTTCTTTCCAATAAACTACTTTTGGAAAGGTCTTATATGGAATAAATTTCCTCATCTTCACATATATGGACTTATTCAAAAGAGATTTTCATGCATTCCTCATTGTTTTACTATGAACTAAAAAACAATGACTTATTTTCAATTTCACCAAACAAATAAAAAATAAAGATCATCAAGCGTGCTCAGCCCACATTGCATATCGCATTCGCTCAAATCTTCAAGTATCAAGTCACTGTTGACTACCTCACACCAAGAGATGAAAAAGTTTGGCAAGATTCCTTCTCAACTAATTTCCAGTGGTGCCCACACTCTTGTCATCATCTTAAACTCACTTGAGACCTGCTTTGATGTTGAAATCCATTCGAATTATTTCAAACCCCATTTGTCAAATATCAGCACAGCCTCTCCAACGGTTTGAGAGCTCAGGTCCACTTTTTACAACTACACATCTAGGCCATTGGGTGAAATGAATCCCGATTACCAACTTTAATATCAAGAATCAAGTAAGAATATGGTAAGGAGCCTTTATTATGCTACTCTTAACCAAAAAACTGAAATAAAAGGGAAGCTTAATTACACGATAAGGGTCGGATGAAACACTTCTACATTCAATGACAGTGTTTTACAACCTCAACAAAGCCAATTAGGAACATCAGTTGAGCTGCTGAACAGTCTCACGTCTATTAGTCATGACGTCCAACTGAACATTGCTTGAATTATACATTGCTTTGTTTGTAGAACTTGGTGTCAAGAACTTGCTTACCACACATAGCACAAACTCCTGTAACATTCACAAAATTTTTAAGAAACTAACACTGACTCAAGATTAACTGGAACCAAAGCATTTCAACCAGAAAAAAGATGCAGAACATGATTAAATTAAAGGGTACGTCACAACAAATATTCTAAAATTTATCTAATTTTATAATATTGATAAAAATTATAAAAGAATAATAATAAATCAAAACTCTAATTTATAATCAAAACAATTTACTAGTAACTTCGTGATTAACAGCACTCACCTAATACATCACGTAGACAAAACTATTTAACATAATGACATTCATCGGGAAATATAATTGACACATCAAATAATTAATTTAAAATTAAAAAATTAGATTAGCTCTTATTTAATTCTCACACATAATTGTTATTTCAGTTTTTCTTCACTAATTGTTACTCTCTCATCATTCACGCTTCTCCTTATTTTTAATATGTTTTTCCTCTCTACATTCTACCTCCCTGTCATCTCTCTTCTTTTTTCTCTTTGGCTCTTCTTTTATCCTTCCTCTGCCTTCCATGTTTTCTTTATTTAATTCAATTGTTTTTTTTTCTCTTCTTCTCATTTGTCATGTGACTTTCTTAACCTTCTTTCGTTGTTCTTGTTTCTTATCCATTCCGTCTCCTCTTTTACTAGCAACAGTTAACATTAAGGATAGTAACGGGCCAGACACGACTCCTGTGATGCAATCCAAACCTGGCTCAAAGCCTAATCAGACCTGACTAATGTCGCTCAATCTCGAGCCCAGTCCAAATTCAGGTGGCCCAAACCCCACTCAAGACCTGAACCCTCCCAACTCCCACCCGCCCAAACTTAACCCATCAAAGCTCCAAACCTTGACCCAACAAGACAAACCCTCCCTCACCATGTATCACATGTATACCATCATCTCAAATATGGCGTGTCACATCATCGCTGTTAACTATACAGTTAACAACAAACTATTTGTCATAAATTGAAAGCTCAATCATTTTATAACTACTTTTGATCATTCTAACTAGTATCATAAATTTGAGTAATGAGTAAAAAAAATTTGTAATTTACCATAAATTAAAGTAGTACCTTTTGAATAAGCACAAGTGTGGCAATACTTTGCATCTTGGTGGACTTGTTGCTTACAAATGATGCACTTCGTATTGCCATAAGGAGTCCACCTGTCACCGTTGAAATTCCAAGTTACCAAGAAATATGAAAACAGAACCAAAAATGTTTTGTCCACAGAAACACTAACACCATGTTAGAAGACATAAATACAAAATATTGATTAGCTCTACTACTATTCAGATATTAGGTACCTTTAAGTGGCACTCTGAGGGAGAAACATACAAGAATATTAACTCATACAAAGTAAAAGTGGAATTCATTCAGCACCTAGTCTCGTACCACAAGTAGATCTTAAAGAGGGAAGCTTATTCCTATTTCTCTGCTGCTTAAAGCTCTCCAAATGCTAGTTTTTCCTTAGTTCAACTGCTTCAATATTAGTCAAGGACTAGATATCCCCACAAGAAATTGATATGTTCACAAGAGTTTTTAATGCTAATGATGATGTTGACGAAGCTCTCTTTGTTCTTAATCCCGATAAAGCCATCATTCCTGAAGGGCTTAACTCATTTTTCTTTCAAAGAACCTGGCCAACAGAAGATGTCCTGGAGTTCTTTGAACAAGGAAAAATGTCATGGGAGCTTAATAAGACCTTTGTTTGCTTGATCCCTAAGCTATATTCCCCTAAGATTTTAAAAGATTTTAGATCAATCTCTTATTGTAATACAATTTACAAGATCATTTCCAAGCTAACAGATTAAAAAAGTCCTCATTCAGTAAATTGATGCACCTCAGGACGCTTTCATTTAGGGAAGACATATTGGGGGTAATATTTTACTTGCTCTAGAGCTTTTTAAGAACTACAATTTGTGCAATCAAAATAGATTTCAATAAAGCCTTTAATTCCACAAATTGAATTTCATCCTAAAAACTCTTAAGGGCTTTTGATTTTCCAGCTATATTTGTGAACTGGATTGAACAATGCATTTCTACAATATCCTTTTGCATTCTAGTTAATGGAGTACCTACGAATCTCATTAAGAGTGCTGGGGGGTCAAGGCAAGGAGACCCTCTTTCTCCTTGCCTCTTCACCTTATGCGTTGAAGTCCTCACTAGGCTCTTCGAGTTTTTCATTAACCAAGAGGGTAAGTTTAGATATCAATCAAAATGCAAGAAAGTTGAAGATAAGTAGTCTATCTTTTGTATATGACCCTATGCTCTTCTCCAAAGCTGAGTTTGTCATTAACCAGAAGGGTAAGTTTAGATGTCACTCAAAATGCAAGAAAGTTGAAGATAAGTAGTTTATCTTTTGTATATGACCCTATCCTCTTCTCCAAAGTGATCCTTGCTCTGTTAATGTTCTAATGTCAACCTTGAACACATTTAAAGATCTTTCATGTCTCTCCATCAACAAGGAAAAGAGTCAAATCCTTGAATCATTGGGTGCACATCATATTTCCAACTGGCTCACGTCTTTGACAAGGCTGAAAGTTAAAAAGCCTCCTCACTTATTCCCGTTTCTTTCAAGAGACCAACTACCATTTAGCTCCAAACTCCATTGATAAAATACAAAGAAGACTATTCAATTGATGTAGCAAAAGTCTTTCTATTATTAGAAGAGTACAGCTGATCTGTTCACTGATAAATAGCCTACATGTGTGCTGGTCTTCACATGTTATGCTTCCCTTAAATGTTGTAAAGACTATTGAAGAGGAAGTCTCTTTAGTCTAGGAAAGTACCGGGAAAGCTCTAGGCCAACATGAAATGGAGTGTACTATGCTTTCCAAATAATGAGGGAGGGTCAGGAATTATTCCTACTCGGTTAACTAACAGGGTCCTTATGATCAAATGGATTTAGAGAATCAATACTAACAAACAAGCATTATGGGCAAGGTGGATTCATGCACAGTATCTATGCAATGATAACTTCTGATGCATTCAACCAAAATATAATTCTTCATGGACTATGGTCAATATTCTAAAGTTAAGAGAAAAAGTCATATCAGCATTCAAGAACAGAATAGGCAATGGGAAAATTTGACATTTTTTTGGCGTGATAATTGGACAAATTTGGGACCTTTAAGGAGAGTTTCGAAGCTAATTTCCTACAAAAATCACATCCCAAACAATGTTGTGGTAAGTTGAGTTCTAGTTAACTTCCTCTCCTATTGGAGCAGTAGACTAGAACCAATACTATAGACTACATCCTCAGTTTCAATCTCACACACAACTGTGAGATATCTTGCAACAGTCAAAACATCTGTCAGAGGCCTTCACTAATGCATCATGTAGAGATTTTTTGAGAAGTCATTGCCCCATGACAAATTGGCATAGCTTAGTTTGGATGAATCAGGTTTGTGCTTGACCCTCCTTTACTCTTTGGTTAGTTTTGAAAGGAAAACTAACAACCACAGATAGGTTGAGAAGATTCCTCAATATCCCTACATTTTGTGCTCTCTGCAAGAAGAAAGTGGAGTCCATTGCTCATCTATTCTTCAAATGCAGAGTTTCACCCTTCATCTGGAATTAGATTCAAAAGCTTTGCATCATGCAATCTCCAGCATCTAGCTTGCAGGACCTGATAACTTGGTTTCCTCGACTATAATGTGAGGAAAGGAGACTTATTGGTGCTTAAGATTGCTATTGGGAATACAGTATAGCCTTTTTGGAGAGAAAAGACTCAGAGGATTTTCCTAGGTCAAGCGGTCCAGGATATGCACTCTGGCAAGAGCTGATAAGGACAACTAGAATTCAAATTTTGGCACATCAAATTTACCTAGAATATAGTGATTCCTTGTTTTCAAAGTGGTGTTTGCCTGCTGTGATGTGATTTAAAGAGAAGAGTTCCTGAGCATTACACATGGCTAAGGAACTGAATTTCTGGACTGATCCTAGTTGACATGTCTTATGCAGCTACATCCATAAACTATTTAAATAGTGATGAGCTCTTATAGCACATGGCAATGATTTCCAGAGCTGTCTAGTAGCTAGCAACTATGTACTTTTCATCCCCCTTTAGGGAACTTCAATGAGAGTCTTCAATTTTTTCTAAAAAAATAAACAAGGGCATTTTCCCTTTAATGCACAGATACTACGCAGACCAAATGCATTAATCTTTAAAGCAAGTCCACTAACAATTACATCATATCCCACAGATTCTAATTTTTACTCTAGCCCATCGGCCAAATTACGAAACTGAGATATCAAGCAATACCAGATACGAACCCCTTTAGGGTATTCAAAGAAAGAATCAAACTAATGTTTGAACAACAAAAAGAACGATAAAGAACCTATTTTTCTTAGAGAGGAGCTTGTTCTCGTTGATCTTACGGCCACCACTTTCATAGGTGTTGCTGGCTCCTTCCTTCCACTTATCAGGAACAATAACCTTTGTTAGCTTCTTCTCGCCTGCAACAGAAACCGCCGCAACTCAAGATCAACGCCACAAGCACAGAAAAGAAGAGGAAATAGAAATCAATATCTAAATTAAATGAGTAATTACCCAAGCTTTTAGTGGGAACTTACATTTGTCACACACCATCGTCTGCTGTGCTCGACTTTGCTCCTGCAAAATCAGATTCGGAACCCTACTTGATTATTGGGAATTTCGGATCTCCAGTATATACAATAGGCCTGTTCTCTACTTGGTCGTTTTGAGTAGGACGGTACGAACTTGCGCAAGTGTCCTTACCTCCACAAGCAACATATTTAATCGAATAAAAGTTTGGAGTATTAATTAATTGCTTTCATTCTTTTAAAAATAGATATAAATACTTTTATTATATAATTTTTAGTTAATTTTATTTGAATTAATCACTATTTTTAAAAGAATGAAAGAAATTAATTAATATAAATAAAAATACTTTACAGTGAATAGTGACACAAAACTATTCCATAAAGGGTTCCATGTATTCTTTACATGATACATTAATACGAAATGTTTTCATAGTTTTTTTTTAAATTATAAAATAGTCTTTTAATTTTATATAATTCAAATTTATTCTTCTATTATAAAATATATTATATTAATTCTAATTTTATTAGTATTTAATATTAAATTCTAATTTTATTAGTATTTAATATTAAATTATTATTTAATAATAAATTTAGAGTATAACCTTTATTTTATATGTTATAAAAATAAATTAAAAATTATAAAGACAATGTTTAAATAATACATAAAACATATTTTTGTAATATAGAAAGTTTAGGCTTACATTATGATTAAAATTGAAAAATATTTCAAATTTTGTCTCAATACCTATATTTATCAAAATTAATATAAAATAATTTATAAATATAATAATTTTATAAAAATATTTTTAATTTAATTCTTCTTTTTTCTTAATTTACAAATTTGACTTAGTATTTTTTGGTAATTTAGTACATCAACCAATATAACCAATACAATCCAAAATGTTTTAGTATAATCTAGTTTAGGATAAAGAAATTTAGTGTTGATATCAGGTCAACACAACCTAATACTGATATAAAATTCAAAATACTGATTCATAGGAAAAAAATGAACGTAAAAGAGATTAATTTCCTTTTAAGATTGTCATGAATCTATAAATGTTAGGGATTAAACTTGTTTTAATATTTGGAAATCTCTAGAGTATGATGAGTTGTAAAATGGTAGCTTTGACTTGGTCAAATTTTAATTCAAATTGATTTTCTATTCCTTTTGCTAGTTGGCAATTTTAAGTTGCCAACTTTTGTCACCAAAGAAGCCAACCGACTTAATCACTTATAAATATGGCCATTTGGCCATTGAATCCAAATATGTAATTAGAAGAAAAGTTGAGTGAGGTGTGTGCTAGTGAGTATACTAAAGGAATTGGTTGGTTAGCTTCAACAAGCTAACTCATAACGAGTTTTGGGTTTATTGAGTTTGTATTTGTAATATTTGTGTTTT
>JANITW010000002.1:50587220-50599648 GCA_027564335.1 Erythroxylum williamsii
ACACACCACCTATATTCTCTCAATCTACAACCAAATTCCGTTATGATCAAGCTGAGGTGGCATTGGTCACATATTCTGCCAACCTCCTAAAAGGAATCCTTGCTCGATGGCTTCTCCTTAGCTCACCTTGGCCCATGGATTCACCAGCATTAGGCGGCCCATTACCTCTAGCCTGTGGTCCATCATCAGCATTCATAACAATACGTCCCCCATTAAAACCAACCTTGTCCGCAAGGTTGAAGGTTGGAAAACTCTTAATGAATTGTGTTTTGTCCTCCCAAGTCATAGCATCTTCAGGTAAGCCTGCCCAACGAACCAAACATTGTTCGACCACTTGACCAGCACGAGTAACAGATCTTGTATCTTGAATAGACTGAGGCTATAATATCAAAGTAGAGGTGGAATCAACCAAATCCAGTGGCGTAACTTGCTGCTCCGGCACTCCCATACATTTCCGCAGTAAGGAAACATGGAAAACAGAGTGTATGTTGGCAGTGGTAGGTAAGTCCAATTTATAAGCGACCTTACCTATGCGCTGCAGTATCTGATATGGGTCGAAGAAAAGACGACCCAATTTATGGTGGCGTTGCAAACGGACAGATCCCTGCCTATAGGGCTGTAGCTTCACATACACCCATTCACCAACTGTAAACTCCACATCTCTACGACATCGATCAGCATAGGATTTCATGTAGTTCTGTGCCTTGGCGAGATTAGCTTTAAGTAAGGCCAGAACTTCATCACGTTGCAGCAACTGAGCTTCTAGAACCGGATTACCTGTGGAGTCACGAATATAATGCGATATAGTCGGTGGAGTTCGACCATACAACACTTCGAAAGGCGTCATCTTAGCCGAAGTCTGAAACGATGTATTATACCAATATTCTGCCCATGGAAGTAACCGAAACCATTCCTTAGGAAAATCTGCAACATAGCTCCGCAAATACATCTCAAGGCATTTATTAAGTACCTCGGTTTGGCTGTCCGTTTGGGGGTGATAGGTGGTGCTAAAAGCCAGCTTAGTCCCTTGTAACCGATGCAACTCTTTCCAAAAATCCGACTTGAAACGGGCGTCTCGATCAGAAACTATCTCAGCTGGTACTCCATGTAATCTAATGATCTCAGTTATAAAGGCATTAGCCACTGTCTCACTAGAAAAAGTCGACGGCAGCCCGATAAAATGACCGTACTTGGATAGGCAATCAACCACAACCATAATAACAGACTTTCCCTGAGAATTAGGGACTCCGGTGATAAAATCCATAGCAATACCTTCGAACACCAGCTGCGGGATTGGTAGAGGCTGAAGTAAGCCTCCAGGAGGCAGAAATGATGCCTTCATTTGTTGGAAAACTTGACAAGCAGCCACAAAGTTCTTAACGTCTGAATGCATATGCTTCCAATAAAAATTGGCTGACAATCGATGAAGGGTACGGGTGATCCCCGAGTGACCCCCAATCAAAGAAGCATGAAATTCCCATAAGAGTTGCTGCTTTAAGTCGGAATCAGATGGAACAACCAACCTGCCACGAAAAAAAAATAACCCATCGCGAAACACATAATCAAGGTATAAAGCAGAGTTAATGCGGAGATGGTGTTGTAATTTAAGTAACTCAGGGTGAACTTGATTGGTTGTGCAAAGAGCCGCAACCAACACTAGTTCTTGACTCGAGCAGGACATTAATTCAGCAAGGGAAATGCGGGACAACGCATCAGCTGCAAGGTTATTTTTCCTGGGTCGATAAACAATTTCAAAGTCAAAACCCACAAGCTTATCGAGCCATCGATGTTGCTCCGGTGTTTGAATCACTTGGTCCTTGAGACGCCGTAAGGATTATTGATCCGTAACGATGGTGAATTTCCGACCAAGCAAGTATTGACGCCACTTAGCCACTGCCTGTGTAATTGCAAACATCTCCCGTTGGTAGGTGGAAGCTTGTTGCATGCGTGGGCAAAGTTTCTGACTGAAATATGCAATTGGGTGGCGATCTTGGGATAAAATTGCCCCGATGCCAATCCCCGACGCATCTGTCTCAACCGTAAAAGGGCGGGAAAAGTCCGGTAAACTCAACACTGGAGTGGAACCCAAACACTTCTTAAGTTCCTCAAAGGCTTAGAAAGTAGTGGCATCCCAATGAAATGCATCTTTGCGCAGAAGATCAGTCAAAGGACCCGCAATTGAAGCATAATGTGGGATGAACCGACGGTAATAACCCGCCAAACCGAGGAAGCTACGGACATCTTTGACAGTTTTCGGAGTTGGCCATTGCTGAATTGTGGCAATTTTCTCTGAATCGACTGCCACGCCTTTCCCCGAAATCACATGACCCAAGTAACCGACTGAAGATTGGCCAAACACACATTTCGACCGTTTTGCTACCAACTGATTGTCCCGAAGTAAGCCAAGAACTGTACTAACATGCTGCAAATGGTCATCCCATGTTGGACTATAGACCAAAATGTCGTCGAAAGACACAAGCACAAATTTGCGAAGAAATGGTCTGAACACATCATTCATGAGCCTCTGAAAAGTCGACGGTGCATTTGTTAAGCCAAAGGGCATAACGAGAAACTCATAGTGACCGTCATGTGTCCAAAAAGTGGTTTTGCCCTCATCACCAGCCTTAATGCGAGTTTGATGATATCCTGCTAATAAATCAAACTTCGAAAAAAATTGAGCACCGAATAATTCATCAAACAATTCATCAATTGAAGGAATGGGGAAACGATCTTGAACCGTGATAGCATTAAGGGCTCAATAATCCACACAAAAACGCCATGTGCCATCCTTTTTGCAAACCAACAATACAGGAGAAGAAAACGGACTGGTACTAGGCCGAATTATCCCCTGTTGCAACATATCGGACACCAACCTCTCAATCTCTGCCTTCTGAAAATGCGGATAGCGGTAAGGGCGAACCGAAACTGGAGCACTATTCGGGATAAGATTGATACAATGATCCTGTGAGCGCGAAGGAGGCAGTCCAGTGGGTGGCTGAAACACATCGACAAAGTTATCAAGGATTTCCAGCAAATCCGAGGGACATGGGACTGAGGAATCGGCAGTATGAGGACTCAACTCCAAACGGTACATTTCAGCAATGGCATCAGTGTGAAGTAGTCGGTGAATGCCATTAAAGTGCATAAGTTGAGCCTTAGCATGGACATCACCTCGCCAAACAACTTGTTGCCCATCCTTAGTAAACTCAAAAGTAGAAGCGGCGTAATCTGTAATAACCAGCCCCAACGTGGCCAACCACGAAACCCCAAGGACCATATACCATCCTTCCAAGGCCAAAACATAAAAATCAACCGAAACCGTGTGATTCTGAATCGTTAACGAAACCTGTCGAGCTATACCAGAACACTGTAGTCTGTCACCATTTCCCACAACTACGGAGAAGAGAGGCGTCGACTCAATCGGAAGCCCAAGAAATTCAGCAATACGAGTCTGAACGAAGTTATGACTGCTGCCTCCGTCCAAGAGAACTTGCACTGGCTTACCCCGAACGGACCCGGTGAAGCGCAATGTCATGACCGAGTAACCGCCGGCCAACGCATTGTAAGAGATAACATACGGTTTCGAGACGTCGTCGACCGGAAGTTGTTCCGCTGCCGCAACACTGGTCGCCGCCTCTGAAGGAGGAGAATCGGGCAAATCCGGGGGCTTATCCTCATCAAAGAAAAGAAGTCGAGGCGTCGATTTACACTTGTGATCCCAAGTGTATTTTTCATCGCACCTATAACACAGACCCTGGGCACGTTTTTGTGCTGCCTCCGCTGGGGACAATCGTCGAAACCCTAATTTGGTTCCAGAAGTATGGGGGACGATGGAACGAATAGGAGTAGGCTGGAAAATGTTATCTGGACCTGTAGTTTTAGGCGTGGGTAATAGGGGTCTGTTTGAACCCAAGGTGGGCCGGTTGACTCCTTTTTCCAACAAAATACGCTGCTCGTGTAAATGGCCCAAAGTCATGGCCTCCTCCAGTGTCTTCAGCTGATGTATTAGAACCGCATGTTTAATGTCTGCACGGAGTCCCGAAACAAAACATCGGATCAAGAATTGAGGAGGTAGCCACATTGTCCGATTGGAGACTGATTCAAATCTGGTGCGATATTCAGCCACAGTTGACGTCTGAGTAAGCTTGGCCAACAGCCCTTCGGGTTCCTCCAACTCATGAGCACGGAAGCGCTGTACCAACGTCGCGATAAACTCCGGCCACTCAGTCAATTGGTGATGGCGAGACAACCAGTCGAACCAGTCAGCCGCCGCATCATCCAAATAAAAAGAAGAGATCATTATTCGATCGGAATCCTTGATCGCATAAAATTCAAAATACCGCTCTGCCTGAGCCACCCATCTTTCGGGATTGGATCCTGAAAATCGAGCTAACTGGACAGGAGCAGGTTTGTGCCGCCCCAAGATACTCGACCCCTCTGCGAAACTCGACGTCTCCTGATGCATCCCCACTGGCTGTCGTTGGCTTTGCAGCGCCAAAAGGCGACCAATAACCTCCTGTAACATAGTCTTTTGACTCTCCAATGAAGAAGCAATCACGTCGACATCAGATCGTAACGAGTGCTGGGATTCCTACATGACCTTCATGCTCTCATCCAACATCTTCAACCGTGTGCCATCAGCCATCAGTGCCGATGGTCAATGAAAGCACCAATTGAAGTAAACTAAGTTTGACAGCAACAATTACCCAGAATGGGATAATTGGTTCCGTATTATTGAAACTTCGAAGAAGGGGTGATGAGAAAATTACAAGAAGAATTGGAGATGAGAAAAACAGAATCAACTCATACAAGATTTTCGATATCCCTCTCATTCTCACACATCTCCTATATTCTCTCATCTACAGCCGAATACCGTTGTGATCAAGCTGAGGTGGCATTGGTCACATATTCTGCCAACCTCCTAGAAGGGATCCTTGCTCGATGACTTCTCCTTGGCTCACCTTGGCCCATGGATTCACCAGCATTAGACGGCCCATTGCTTCTAGCCTGTGGTCCATCATCAGCATTCATAACAATCAACTTTAACAGAATTAAATTAGAAACATAAAACAAGAAATTGATAAAGTTGTATTAACCTTTTCTTATTTCTTGTTACAATTTTCCGTTTCTTCGAAACTATCAATTCCATGAGTCGTTCAATCGTCCGGTCTCTGATGATATCTACAGATCTATTCAGAAAAAACTCAAATCGAATTTGTGAGAAAAAATTGTTAGAAGTGTTAGCATCCTTTTTTTTTTTCTAATTTTTCCTTTTGTATGAAAAATCTTATTTTTCATGTGCTTGGATTTTATTAAAATCACAATTAAAGTCAAACTTTAATTATAATTATTAATAAATCCTTATAAGATCAAATATCACATATTGACCTTTAAAGTTTTTAAAACTTCTCAATTAAGTCCAACTTAATTCAAATTTCGCTTTCTCCTTTATAGACCTTTTTATGTGTGACCAATTAGGTTCCTAATATGTTGGCCATAATTATATATTATAATTCTAATTCATAATTAGAATCAGATAAATTAAAACTCCTTTTAATTTATTTTTAATTCTCTAATTAACTAATTTATAATCATATATTAATATTGACGTCTAGCAACATGTTATGACCAACTAAATATTAGGAATGTCATGGTTTGACTTAACCTGTCTATGCATGGTTATCTTGTGTAAATTAATCATTTCGTCATCTAATGTTTCAATTGGAATTAGAGTATAAAATTCTTGTTTACTCTAAATAAATCCAATCATATTTGTTCTTGCTAACTAGTAAATGATTTATAATTGATATTTGAAAGCAACCTTTCCAAATTTCAATTTATTCTGGCCAGAGATTCCCAAAATCATTACTAATCAAGAACAACAGAACATTCTTCCTAATTATTTTAGGACAACGAATTCTTTATTGATTTACTCAACTATCTCCACATAGTTCATACTATATCCAATAAATACCGAATTGAACTATTCCAATAATAAAACATAAGTAGCATCAAAACATAATAATTCCTATATGAGATAACTTTGGTAATCTCAAGTCTAAGGATCAATTATACAACCATCATAATGAGATAATCCACAGACACACAAGTAATGTTCCATTTGGGATTCTCATAATTGGGTCAGTTCAGTGAACTTATTCTCTAATAAGCACCCACATGTTTGTTTAAGTATCTCCATACTTTAATCTACGAGATCGATTACTTTCTTCATAAAAAAAAAACAAATATGTGCTAGTCTAACCATTTTATCAATACCCCGTTTCGACGAAACTATGACTAGGAACATTTTAGGAATAATACGAAAATACAATTTGAATCTTATAATTATAATTACATTATAATTTCTAATTGCATAACAATTATTTCAGGGATTTTATATTTATGATTAATAATTAAATAATTAAAATACAAAAAGATAAAGAATGCCTTTTATTGAATAAAATTTTATACAATTAAATGTACAACCAAAATTGACTATAAGGGCATAAACCAACAATCGAGTGGAGACAATAGAGTAGCACCAGGATTAAGGTAGGAGGGATATTTTGAAGAATGAACATCCATAATGAAAATAATAAAATCATTTTTTAATGGACAAGAAAGTAAGTTAATGGTAAACACAAAAATCCAAGTGGACTTAGATAAGAACACTATCCTAACTGCCCAAGAAATGAAATAGAAGTAAAGCATAAGAGAGGAAGAGAGCTTAACCAATATAACCAAATGGAATAGGGACACAATTATAAGATAAAATTGCTCGACTGAAGCGATGCATACAACTCAATAATCTAAACAGATTGCATTTAACCAAATTATCCCTTTAAATTTTAAGAAAATTCATCAATAAAGAATGCCTTAATTTAATTTTAAGATAAAAGATACAGGTCTCCCATATGGTTTATGCTTTTTTAAAAAAACTCCCTAAGCTTTATAATTATCAAAAAATATCTTATGGTTATGAATTTTTCATGAAAACACTATTTATGAGACTTTTGATAAAAGAGTTAAAAATGAGGCATATATGGCTTGCAGGAGCATATGTAGACTAATGAAAAATTGTTGATATGTCTAGTTATTCTTGTTTATAGAAGAAAATGGTAATGGGTATTGGGTAAAAGATTATATATAAGAGATAAAATGGTTTAGGTTAAATTTTATAGTTTAAATAATTTTGATCGGTTAAGAAGAGTCTTTTAGGAAAAATTCAAAAGTACAAGGAGTTTTTTTTAATAATTTTAAAGTTTAAGGATTTTTTATAAAAAAAGTGTTAAACCATATGGAAGGCCCCATATCTTTAATACTTATTGTCATAGTATATCATGTGGATAACGATTAAAAAAATGTCAAGCATTTTTTATTTTTCACTTTAATGCCCAAAAATTTAAAATTTTAATTTAAGTTTGAAGCTTTTGAAAATAGAATAATTTAGATCAAATGTTATCTCCATTAACTTTCTACCTATGTGTTTAATATAGTATGTGAAATATGACATGTAGATCTCTTACATGACTCTTCTTATTCATCAACATGATGTAACACTAATATTATTTTTGATAAAATTAATTGATGCAATGTTTCCTTCCTTTAATTCATTTTTCCTTTTATTATTATACAACTATATATCACAGTAGAAACAATAATATATGATACAATTAGAAGTACTAAGACCTAAAAGATAGATGGGAGCTTATAGATGAGTACTTGACGACCATATTACAAGAAAACAAGGCATTTTGAGACATTTTTAAAATGTCACAGAATGCCCAAAAACATCGCAGAATACAATTTGGGACGTTTTAAAAAATGTCACAAAAAAACTTTGCAGAATGTGGTGTAGGCAAAAGGTTTCTGTGACGTTTTATTCTAAAAACGTCACTGAAAGGTTGGTATAGGAAACGTTGCAGATTCTGTCATGTTCTTAGGAAACATCGCAGATTCTGTCACATTCCATGATGTTTTCTAGAAACATCGCAAAAAGTCACAATCTACGACGTTTTTGTATAAACGTCACAGAAAGCATTCCACGATGTTTCTCAGATAGTATTATTTTTAATTATTTTTCCATTTTTCAAAAATCATTTTAATTTAATAATTTGTAATTTTAATAATTATTTTTTAAGATACAAATTTTAAATCTTATTTGTTTAATAACTATTCAATATTATTTAGGAATTTTATTTATTTAATAATTCTTCATTTTTTTAGTATATCAAAATCTTATACCAAAATTAAATTCCAACTTCATAAAGTATGGTGAGCCTTTGCTTTTTTATAACTAAACTACTACTTAAATTTTGTTGGATCACAAAGACAGAAGGTTATGGTAATTGCAGCAAGACCAAACAAAATGTTGAAACAAGAAGGTTACAGCTTCCAAACAATTAACTTTGAAACAATTATGCAAACTAGGAATAAAAATCCAAACACAACATCCATTTTGATTCCTTATTCCATAATAATAATTATATAAGAATGCAAACGTTACAACTAAGAAAATGTTGTCAATTGCCACAACCACCATTCCCAAATTCTACCTTATTATCTTGGATGTTATAAAGTACACTTAAGCTTCATTGCTGAGTTTAACTCTATTTTTGTACAAGCAACATGTCAATTCTTCAATTTTGACAAAGAGTTAGAAAGGTTCAACCTTGTCAGGATCTAAGAGTCTCTACTCTGCATTAGTTTTTTTATTTGCTTTGCACATTTCTTCTTATGACTGCATAGTAATGGTTGCATCATTATAAGCAAGAATGAAATTTTTTAACAAATATAAGTTATGATCAAAAGCACACATACAAACTTCATTCTTAAGAAGATCATTTAGGATGCAACAATGTTGAATAATGAGGAGAATGTGGTATGATTTGATATTAGAATATGTTGAGTTACAAACTCATTATGATCTTTACTTGACAAAAAATACAAAAGAGAATATAAAAAAGATTAATCAGCATAAGCCACAAGTAGACTGCAAAACAAGGAAGGAAAAAGTAATATTCCAATCTGGTTCAAAGTAAAAGCTTAACAATATATTAACAATAACCCTACAATCTTTAATTTTAGAAATAGAAAGTGAGGATATCTCTTTGAACATATGCTTTTTCAGAATATTCATATCCAATTACAGATTTGTAAAGTAGATAAGTTAAGCCTATGGGTGTCCTAATCCTAGGTTTGTAAATCATTTCCATTCTACTTGATAAAAATTGTTCCCTTTTTCCACAATAAAACATCCCATAACATTCTATTATTATTTTCAATCACTAAACACAACAGATCAAACTTAACCGTTCATAGAAAACTTACAGTGCCCCAAGATGTCACTCACATCTACTACTGCAAATTCACAAGAGAGGGCAAGAAAACTAAAAAGGATAAATAGCTAAATGGTCAGGCAACCAGATTAATATATAAGCTTAATTTCTAACATATACAAGTAAGCATTAATTTCTAACATCTTATAAAACCACTTAAGTAAATGGTACATAATTTGAAGTCAAGAAGTGAACATAACAAAATATATGATTGTACTTTTAACAAGAAAAAAGAGAACACTGGCCATTATGGAGTTCAATGGTTAATCTGAAAGATTAAATCAAAATGAGGTGAAAGGATAAGAATAACACAAGTTGCACATGGTCCCTTTTTTTTAATTTTTTTTTGGCTACATGTAGGCCCTTGTTAGGGATGATGAATCATAATAATCAAAGAATGGTGCGAAAAAATAAATGAATGCACAGATTTACGTGGTTCACCAAAATATAGCTACGTCTACAGCGGCTAGGGTTTCTAATCACTGTGAATTTTTTTTGTACACCGCGAACGTGGGCCTGGTGTAAAGTCCAGTATATTTTATCAGGCTCCATATCTCAACAATTCTCCCACTTTGAGACTGATCTAGTCAACCCAACCATCTCCACTCTCCATGCCAATGGACCTAACAAACTCACCTAGCCGCAACATCTCCCACGCTATGGTAGAAGACCAATTGAGGCCTTGCACAGCCCCAGTTTCCCAGCATCCACACCTTTAGTCAACATGTCTACCGGATTCTTAGCACCATCAATCTTCTTCAAACACATCTCACCTTCTTCCACCAAACTGCTAGTGAAGTGATACCTGTGCCGGATGTGCTTAGTTCTAAAATGATAAACTGGATTCTTCGCTAGTTATATGGCACTTTGAATATTAGTGAAGAGAACCTTGTCATGCTGCTTCTTGCCCAACTCCTCTAAGTAATCAGTCAACCATATCATCTCCTTACCAGCTTTAGTTATTGCAATATATTCTGCCTTTATAGGTGACATAGAGACACACTTCTGGAGTTTAGACATCCAACTCACTGCTGTCCCATCTATAGTGTAGACATACCTGGATGTACTCTTGCTTGAATCCACATCTCCACTAAGATCAGCATCAACAAAACCTTCCAACACTACCTTGCCATTCCCATAACAAAGTGAGGTGCTAACTGTTCCTTTCAAGTATCTCAGAAGCCACTTCACAGCTTCCCAATGCTCTTTCCCTGGATCTGACATCTATCTGCTCACAGCTCCCACTGCATGTGCTATATCAAGCCTAGTGCAGACCATAGCATACATCAAACTCCCAACTACAGAAGCATAAGGCACTTTTGTCATGTTATTGGCAACACAGTCAAAATTTCGCAGGTGAGTAAAGTTGACCTCTTTACCCGACCAAACCTCTTCTAGCATTTTGAAACCTAAGGGAACTAAAGGGCCCTTATATATCAAGTATGTTGCTATGCTCACTACATCTGCCCAAAATGTTTTTGGTAGCCCAGTATGTAACCTCATGCTTCTTACTTGCTCATTCAATGTTCAGTTCATCATTCAGCAATTCCATTCTATCTTGCCTTGCCAGGAACTGTCCTGGTGCACCTTATTCCCTCATCAACATAAAACTTCTTGAATTTTGTAGAATCAAACTTCAGCCTTCCACCTCTTAAGAGTAATAAACACATCTAACTTATGTTTTAGAAAATAAACTCATACCTTCCTGCTGAAGTGATCAATGAAGGTAACGTAATATCTCGAACCACTAAGATAAACTCATACCTTCCTGCTGAAGTGATCAATGAAGCTAACGTAATATCTCGAACCACTAAGAGAAGAGACTGGAGATGGCCCCCACACGTCTGTGTGTACTACTTCTAATTGTTCTGCCTTTGGTTCTCTACTAGCCTTTGTGAAACTGACTCGTTTTTGCTTTCCCAAAACACAACTCTCACAAAAACCCGTATCAACATATTTCAAACCTTACAGATACCCCTTTGAAGCTAGCATCTTCATCCCCTTCTGACTCCTGTGTCCTTGTCTGTTGTGCCACAGACTCAAGCTCGATGTACTATCGACTACAACAACCATGTTCGAACACCTTACGGTACTATATAAAGTTCTAGATTTTGTGCCCCGTGCTATCACTATAGCTCCCTTCACAATTTTTCAGGAACTCTTCCCAAACATTGCCTTATAACCCGTGTTGTCCAACTAACCAATATAAATTAGGTTCTTCTTCAAGTCAGGAATATATTTGACATCCTGTAGCTTCCATCTACCTCCACCTAAGGTCTGTATACACACATCCCCCTTTCCTGCAATCTCTAAGGCTTTATTCTTAGCAAGATACACCTTCCCAAAATTTTCAGACTTGAAATTATAGAATAACTCTCTACTCGGAGAAGAGCGGAATGATGCACCGGAATCAAGTATTGATCACGGCTCTGTCGATGCGATCTTACGATCGATCCTTGGAAATCGGTCAAATAAAATAAATTCCAAGATTGCGGTATAGGTTGCAATCCTCGGGTCGTCTCACTTAATTGGAACCAAGAAACTAGCCTAAATGTCAAAAATTTCAATCGAAGTTGATATAATGGGGGTTTGGTATTTTGGTCAAAACCGATAAAGTAATCAAAAAAAAGTATAAAAGAATATTTTTGGAATTTTGGAAATAATGCAATTAACAAAAATCAAATCGAAATTAAATTGATAAAATTCCTCTTGAAAATGGAGCTCAGGCTATCACGGTTCAAAAATGATTTCCAGGGATAAAATCCACTAAGTTTTGAAAGATCAACCCTAAAGGACTCTTTAGGTCCAAAGATTTAATTAATGAACTCCATCATTTAAATCTTTGTTAAAAACCTTAGTGTGAAAATTGGACAAGCAAATGCAATTGGTCAAATGAATAAAACACAACAATCTCAATCAAACACAACTAGGCAGATTAAAACCGTAAATGCAATATCCACGACATATATGAAACTTCATATATTAAGCATCAAAATGTTCTACAGATTACTTGGTCCAAATCTCAACATAGTATCAACACACGGTTAAACTATAACAATGCTAATCTAAATATATCGATGCAATCCTCTA
>JANITW010000002.1:50626189-50645852 GCA_027564335.1 Erythroxylum williamsii
TCCAGGCCTAATACTCCGAAAATTCCAGAAAAATTCCTATAATTCCACAAAAATAGAAAACTTCTAATCACATACTCCAAATTTCAATTCTCAATTCCTATAATCAATTTGACTCTTCAATTTCATAAATCGAAGCTCTAAAATATCAAATTTCACTAATAACGCAATTTACCTCAAATCACAAATTTCTCCAATTCACAAATCAAAGCACACTTAACCTCAATCACAAAGTCTCTAATGTCACAAGCAAGTCAGAATTCTGTCATACATGCATGTACATACATAAGCTTATGAAATGCCGAACATTTATCAAATATGCAGAGGCTATAAATACAGATGCCAAAATACGTATACAGAATATACGTATGAGAGGAACTGTACACATCCTATCGGTGACGGGATGTTACATGTGGGAATATGATGTTCAAACATATGACGTCTCCCTGAAACAGAATTTTGTGTTGAGGGCGTCTTTGATGTGGATTATTATTGATTTTTTAACATTTGCCACGTTATTTGGATGGAGCACAGTTGGAAATTTGGCTTGTCCTTATTGTAACAATGATTCTGATGCGTTTTATCTTCCAAACGGGGGCAAAATATGTATGTTTGACAATCACAAGAAATTTTTTCTTTCAGATCATTCATTTAGGCGTAATAAACAAAAGTTCATTAAGAATAGGGTGGTCAAAACACCTCTTCCTCCTATAAAAGTTGGTGAAACGATTTTGCAAGAGATTGAAGAATTAGGCTTGCTGAAAGTAACAAAATTTGAAGCCGATGAAGTAAATACAAGCATTAGTCAGAACTTTGGTTGGAGAAAACAAAGCATATTTTGGGATTTGCCATATTGAAAAATGAATTTGATGTGTCATAATCTAGATGTTATGCATATTGAAAAAAATATTTTTGACAGCTTATTCAATACTATTATGAATATTGAAGGGAGGAAAAAAGACAATACAAAATCATGAGCTGATTTGCAACTTTTTTGTAGAAGGAATGAATTGCATAAAGATCTTCGCACTGAAAAATATCTAAAAGCATTTTACACTTTGGACAAAAAACAAAAGGAGTTTTTGTGTGAATGGTTGAAAAGTCTGAAATTTTTCGACGGTTCTGTTTCAAACTTAGCTAGTGTGTAGACTGAGGAAGTACAAACTATTTGGAATAAAAAGTCATGATTGTCATGTGTTTATACAAAGACTTATTCCAATTGCATTTCGGGAGTTGCTACCAAACAAGGTTTAGGAAGTAATAACAGAATTAAGTATGTTTTTAAAAAGTTTAACATCATCTAAATTCAAGTTGGCGGACATAGAGAAACTCGAAAAGGAAATTCTAGTAATTCTATGCAAGTTATAAGAGATTTTCCTCCAAGTTTCTTTGTATGTATGGATCATCTATCTGTGCATTTAGCACACGAGGCAAAAATAGTCGGATCAGTTCAATATCGATGGATGTATCCATTTGAGAGGTAAGTGAAGAAACATTATTGCCATAACCATATTATTATGTTTTTACTACAAAAATGTTATAACCATTTTGTCCAATATTGGTATTTGCATCACTTAAAAAAATGTGAAAAACAAGGCCAAAGTTGAAGGATCGATATGTAATGCTTATTTAGTGGAGAAAGCTAATACAATTTGTGGACATTATTTTGAGCTCCATGTTCACACAAGAGAAAGAAAAGTTCCTCATAATGACGATGGGGAGGAACTATTGATCTTGATGCTAACTTGTCCATTTTCACATATCCTGGATGAACATATAAACGTCTAACAAAAAGAATGTTAACAGAGGAAGAAATTGAGGCTGCACACGGTTACGTTTTATTGAACTGTCAGGAGGTTCAACCTTTCATGCAGTAAGTTAAACATTGTGGTTTCTTCCTTTATATTTTTGTGTTATACATTACTGAAATACATAATAATGTATTTAGAATGTACGAGGCATTGTTACGCTATATAATCCCGGACAGCACACAGGATGATATAAATAAAGAAGTTGAAAAACACTTTCCTTAATGGTTCGAGAGATATGTAAGTTCTTACTTACAACTATTCTAATAGTTCAATACCATATTTAAGTATTCTCATGACGTTATACATTAATGGTATGATAATTTCTTTTATGTAGGCTGTAGAAAATCCAATAAAGAACAAGTTCATTAGTGATCTTTCAAAGGGACCTCTGCAAACTGTTAAATCGTATCTAATATTTTTCGCGAGTGGATACAAATACCATACAGAATATCATGGGCATGGCATGGCAACAATAAATAGGGGAGTTTCCATACAGGGAGAATTGATGGATTACTATGGTAAAATAATTGAAATACTTGAAGTTGAGTACCCTGCTTTGCCAATTAAGCGATGTGTTATATTTAAATATGACTGGTATGACCCGAATCCAAATATTGGAACAAAAGTGCATAGCCGATACAATCTAGTTGAAGTCAAAATAAGGAGAAGATTGAGACAGTTTGAATCTTTCATGTTGGCAATACAAGCGAAACAGGTTTGTTATGTCCCTTTTCCAAGCTTACGACAAGATCAAATAGATTGGTTAGCGGTTTGCATAGTTAAAACTAGAGGTGTTTTCCAATCACATAGAAAAGGAGAGTAGAGAGTTGACACTGAAGCGTTTTAGGAAGATGTCACATTTATAAATGCATCTGTGACATATGACGATAATGAACCTTTAAATGATCCATCGAACGAATTTGTTGAAATTTCATCTGGAGAAGATTAAAAGGGTCAGAGATCTGAAGAGGAGCCCAAGTTTGATTCTTATTCTTCCAAAGAATGATTGTACTTTATAATTAAGTTATGATAGTGATCAAAATGTGTTTGTAATTGAATTTTTTAATCAACGTGATTAATTATTTCCTTTTCAGTATATTATGTAAACAATTTCATTGCAAATCTTATTCAAGGAATGTCGACATAGCGACTGGTTCCAGATGATAGTACTTCCTTCAAAATTATTCCAACTGAAGGAATAAAGTATGTAGGAAAAATTGCCACTTCATACACTAAGGATCGTTTTCCTTCTATGGCCGATCTTCTACTTCAAGGTTTTTAGTATGATCTAGATAATGTCTCTTTCCTTATTATGCACATCTCATTTCCTTTGAAGACATTATTATATATATTCACATTTGATGGTCTATACTATATGTTTTAAGCTTCCTTAAATCTTGAAAATTCGTCAATTCCACAAACCTCGTCTAGACATTCACGTATGCATTAATAACCATTACTGATTCGTTTAACCGTTTTCTAATATGACTTTATGAAAGTTATTTACTGATTGTGTTTTACGTAAATCAGTTCCCACTAGTAGTTTATCTGAAGAGTTAGTCTTTCATACTAACATTGGCGATGCCTTCACTATATCCTCTACAAGTTTAGCTATAGCAGAAACACTATTGTAAGAAGGTGTTTAAAAGTGTACACCTGAGGGAAGAAGTATCGCTATTTAAATTGGTGTGTTTGAACATGCCAGAACACTTCGCGGGAATCCAGACATCGGGACTCATTTACCTTCACCGAATCCCATGTCACATGGAATCAAACAAAATAATTATATCATTTTGATTTATCGTTGTAATATATTAGATAAGCAACTGAACGTTGATATATTGTTGTAACTGTAAGAATTTGTCCTATGCTCTATTGAATGAGGGTTGTTATTGTTTTTGTTATACGATTGTTAACTGTCATTTTGTTTGATTGTACTTGAATATAACATTAAACAAATGGTCTTATTTCCTTTTCCATATATCGTATCAAATATTAGATTCAAATTATTATATAAGTAGAAAATTCGATAAACAATGATTTTCAGGTTCGTCATATAAGACCAAAGAGATAGTGTGAGGCTATGCGGCCCAGGTTTAGAGGCATGATCGGCGACACTTACTATGTAGGTGGATCGTCACATTCTGCAGCTACCACTAACTCATCTCCTCCATCTCTCGTACCTACAGCTGCAGATAAGGCATCACCTACTGCAGCACCTACTGCAGCACATACTACACCATCCATATCCCCATCTCCAACTCATATATCATCCAATACTACTTTATCGGATGACAGAGATGTCCGCAGGCCTGGAGATCAGGGAACAGACGGAAGAAAGTACATAGCAATTGATGGCACTCTGTAAGTGAAATCACATTAATGGCTATTTGTTTTTAATTAAGTTATATGTTTATCATTTTTTCATTTTATCAAAAGACTTCTTATATTAGGTTGCTTCCGTCTGAACCTTGTTCCAAAAATATGATTTCTAAATTTAAAGAACGTGTTGATCCTAAGGGTTATGTATGGAAGAATATCTCTCAGACAGCAAAGGAATTTTACTTTCAGGAGTTTGAAGTATAATAAACATTTAGTTTTGTTTTATATTGCTTTATGTACACTAATTACATAAATATTATTACATGTTATTACTTTAAAATTTTTCTTTTTATTTCAGAAGGAATTTTTCTGGGATTCTAGTATCGACACCAGCAAATATAGACTATAGGAGAGGCGAGCTCATACACGTTATCACAACTTTATTGGTGCGATACGCAAGGTTGGTATACGACCATGTTATATTTTGGAGCAAATATGGAGTCGATGGCAGGAGTATTGGAGAAGTCCTGCACATAGACAATCTCAGTGTGTAACTCCACCAACAGATATAGAGGCCTGGGGGGAGAGAGTCTTCCCGTAAATACGGGAGGATCAATAACCCACCACGACCATGCACAGAGACTTGTAAGTATCTAAACTTTACACTTATTTTGTACATGTTTTACTTTGCTGTATTATAGATAATGGTACTGGAATAAATGCCTGGTGTCATTTATGGCTGTGTTGAGTTTTTTATTTGTTCACAAATGGACATATAATCAAATTAGGGGAAACTATGCCAAAATTTTTATTAAATATAGTTCAAATCTAAACATTTAGGTCTTTTTCTTACACCTACTCAACTGTTTTTGCATACTTACACTAAGAAGTATGATGGTGTGACATTCGTCAACAGCCGATGTAGAGAACTGAATGTATGTGAACTTAATGCCTTGTTATTATTTCTTTTATAATCATTTACTTTTACGATTATGAATAATCCTTTACTAATGTAAACATTGGTTTCTAATAGTACCAAATACAACAAACCATTCAGCAGCAGTCTCAGGAGGAACAACCTGTTGATGAGACTCAAACGTATTTTGATGTTGTCGGTGGTAATGACCGTCGTGGACGGATATTCAGGCTAGGTTCATTTATGAATACTTGTTATTTGCAATTCTCAACGTCCAGTACAGCAACGTCTACCAGACAAGCACAATCGTCGGAAGTCACCGAGCTTCGGGTCATAGTAGATACATTGATGGAGAGGATGACTCACATGTAAGAGAAGATAAACTAGATGACTCACTTGTAAGAGAAAATGGAGCTGATAGCTCAACTGAGACAGGAGCTGCAATAACTGAAGGGTAGGGTTAGCACCTCTGAGCACCCTCCATCATCAGGACGTTAAGATTGTTGTAGTTATTTGCTTTCAAAAACAAAGATATGTTATGTACACTTTAATATTTTTATTATCAATTAACAAATTTTGAACTTTATATCACCAATCAACTTCTGTTTGAACAAATTAAATATATAAACAAATAAATTTAATATGCACAGATAATTCGCAACTGTTGAAATTGTGTATTTTTTATAATATCATTAAAAAAATTTAATGTCGGGATTTTTAAAAAAAATCTAACTTCCAATTACCGACGGATTAGAGAAAATCGTCAAAAAATATGTTTAAATATTACCGACGAAACAATTATATCATCGGAAAAGTATTTCCATATTATGGACGGATCATTGTATACCATCGGTAAATTGTTCATTTTATTTGTTGACCATTTCTGTAATCCGTCGGTATATTTACACTAACATACCAACATTTTCCTTAATTCTGTCGGTATATTTTACTGATGGAAAGGCATATGATATTTCATCATTATAGTTGCCTACGCCTGTAATAATGAAGCTTTTGTCTGTCGTTTAGTTCCATCAGTAAATATCAATACCGACGGAATAATTGTATTTAGCGACAGTTATGTCCGTCAGTAATTCTTTGATTTCTTGTAGTGTACTTTTTGTAGTTAAAATACACAGGTCTATAATTATCAGCTAAGAAAATTAACTTCGTAGTTAAATATATTATCGGTAATAAAAAAAGAAGAATAAAACAATGAAAATGACATCATTTTGATAACCTAAAGACAATCCTTCTCTTTATATTTTCTTCCATCTTTCTTTGTCGTCTAGTAGCTCCTTCATTTGTTTTCTATCTAGCGTGTTTTCTGCATAGCTCAAGTTTTTTCATCTATCTTTGCCTATTTCTGGGTATGTTATGTACAACTCTTCTTTTTAAGCTTCCAGTCTCTATAGCGTGTTTTAATGAATTTTTAACTGATCAATTATTGAAACCTAAGTTCTGTCATTCACTTATAATCATTAAATTAAGTTTTTTGTTGCATGTTATTCTTTTTTTAATAATAGGGTAATGCATTATTGTTATTTCTAAGGTGCTAAGAAATAGTATTATGTATGCAATTATCTTAATTAAATCAATTTGTATGCCAATGACAAAGATCTGAATGATGGATTTAAGTTAGCTCTTATTAATTTGACTCGTGAAAAGAAGAAGAACACACATGATGACAATGGTGTGGTCCTTAAAGAGAAAATAGGAGTGGAAAGTAAAGTAAGAATGTTAAGGGAGTGTATGATGAGTTAAAACAAATGCAAAAACATTATGGTCGTGGTTTTACTTTTTTCTACAAGCTTACGTACAATTTCTATCACTCTTTCTTTGCCACGAACATTTTTGTCTCATCCTTCATCTGTTTACTGCTTGAAATATCATGGTTGTTTATGTACAGAAGGCACCATACCATCAAAGTCTCTTCACTTTTTAACATTTTGATGTTTATTTACTAAAGTTTCATTCTTATTCTTTGATTTTGGTGTCAGAGTTGGCATAACTCCCACTATATCTTCCTCGAGGTTCAACTAGGATCAAGTTTTTGCTACTCTTTAAACTTAAATAGAAGTAAAATTTGACTAAAATTTCAGGCATTAATCTCTCTTGAGAATTTGGGATGAAATCCAAGTTCTCTTAGCCCAACAAGATGATAGCATTAGGGAGGCTTCAGGCAGAGGTAGCTATAAACCTAGCTTGGGTTAGGTTTTTAAGTCAAAGTTAGACATTGATTTTACTTCCCTCTCCTAAAAGTGCAATAACAACACTTTCGTTGTATGAGAAATGTGATTAGGATTTTGGATGGAGTAGGTTAAGAAGAACAGGTCGAGCTTTTAAAGAGAGAAAAATTAATTCTAAGTTAAAATGATGTGGTCTATCTATTGGCTCACGTAGATCCGTATGTCACTTTTCGCGTGCTTCATTAGCCATATCAATGAAAAGTTAACAGAGATAATAATGTTTTGAATTTGGCTGTTGATTTTTAAAAATTTTGAAACAAAATTGAAAATTTTAAAAATTTTGACGTTAAAAAAAGATCTAGAAAATCTTAGCACCATTTTAATAATTATCTATATTGCAATAATTTTCAATAATTTCACTCTTTTGTTTCTTTCTCTTTTAGGTTTTAGCAAAACTTATTTTGAATCTTCAATGGTAAATACAAAGATCATAAAAAATTATTTCAAAAACAATAGTTATTCATATACTTCGTAATTCATATCTTATATTCTTCAACAGTGTCAACTATAATTAATTTGGTGCATCCATGGCGATTATAGCTAATAAAATCTAAATCATGCCTTCAAACTAACATATGTTTTTATAGTATATTAATAAAATTTATACAATATTAGTAATGATGGCCACGAGAACTATAAAAATAATGTCTCCTTAACTTTTTCCTTATTCAATTTGAAAATTCGTATTGCTTCATAAGCTGTATATATACAAGCTATATTTTAATGTGCATAATATTTATATAATATGTGATTTTATATTTACTATTATATTCAACTCCGTACAAACCAAATATAGATTATCCCTTATTTTTTATGTATGAAAATTCTCATTCTATACCTAATTTAATCCTAGCATGGTTTACTTGTACTTCAAGAAAATCTAATAGATACTAGCTATGAATATTCAATTGAAAAATTCCAAGGTATTTAGGGGAAGTTGTTAACTTCACCATGATTAAAAAAAATGCTTTTGTATAGAGCATATTTAGCAATAACAACACTTTTAGTCAATTGGAGAACCAAATCTAGTAAGACTAATTATTTTATCATATTTAGTCTAATCTCCTGCAAATACTCAACTGGGTTTCTCTTTTGTAAAGTTTCATTCTTTCCTAACCTTAACTCTCATCTCTTACAAGTTTTTAACCAGGCCAAGGCTTATCTCAATTTATAATCATCTTAAATTCTCTTGTTCAATCCTACCTTACTTCGTTGGTTGAAGAGACCAAAAATTAAGCTTATACATATAAAGATTGTAGTTTTAATATGTTAAGCTATGTCTTAGGCTACCATTTTTATAATGGATGGCTATTGTTAGTTTACTAATGTATTAAACATGAGAGAGGTTAGCTATAGTCCCTCAATTCGTGTATGCAATTCTTTTTCATGCTTTGTATGGTGAAAAAAATTTGCTTGGTGCTTTCATGGTGCCATGGTTTGAGATAGGGCTTTGTTGAATAACATTACTTGGTCCCTAATTTCTCAAATTCTTTATAAAGATGCAAAATCTTGTAGAATTGTTAATTGTTATATATGTATTTTTGTTTTTTTTGTAATGATAATTTTGTTACTAATTTTTATAGCATATGTGGGGATTTTAGAGTTGTTTTTCATTGCTTAAGTTATATGTAATTGAAACTAGACTTAGGTTTTAGTACTCATAGCTTTATACTTAATGGAGCTTGTAAATATGAGATGGGCTGAAATAATTAACAACATTTGCGAATATGTATTTGAGAATAATTATTGTTGTTGTTGTATTTGAGAATGTGTATGTTTTTAAATATTTATTATAATTTATTTAAGTTATGAAATTATGGTTAAAGTGTTGTGTTTTTGGGGATTTATTGAATTATTAAAATTTTGTAATTGTTATGATAAGGTAAGATGTTATATTAAACCCAAATAGAAGAGTAATAAAAAGGCATATTAGTCCAATATTTTGTCAAATTGAAAACTCTATAACATTTTAAGCATAATTTTTAACAAAAATGTTTGATTGATAATATTTAAAAAGTTATGAAAACCTAAGGGGGATATATACATTTCATAAGAATGAGTCAAGAACTAATGTCAAATTTAAAGAAGAGAATTTTAGAAAAAAAAATCATGTAAGTTCATTTTGCTATTACCACAAAACATTATTTAGTATTTTGATTATAACTTTTAATAGGAATGTCGAGTTGAGGTGATTAAAGAGCATACAGAATGATAAGAAGATGTTTTTACAACTTTTAGAGTGGATGTCAATAACTAATACAGGCTAGCCATACCTCTACCATTGACATAAGTCTTTTCTAAAAATGATCTATAACTAGCTGTATCATTCAAAATTTAGTTTTCAAAAGCACCTAAACCATAAAAGTTGGTGGTTTTCAAAAAGAAAGCTTAGAAACTAAACTCGGAATCAAGGTTTCTTAGATTTTATGATATTAAAGTTTTAGGTTTAGGATTAGGAGTAGGATCCTAAGAAGGAAGGAGATAAGTGGGGGTAGATAGATTTTATTTATTTATGATTTTTAAAGAATTATTTTATATTTTTAGAATTTTATATAAAATTTATTGCAGATTCTAAACAAATTTGGTCATATTAAAGATTTATACATGGTTTCTATTTTGAGTATTAAGGATTAAAGCTGTCAATTGACCTAATTATTATAGACGTGTGATTTTAAAGTTGTTCAAGGAATTAATTAGTTAGGGAAAATTTTGCCTCCTTAGATTATAGATAGAAGTAGGTAAACTATAATGTCTTATAAACCAATAAGGTTAGTTTTATTAAGAAAACTATATCACAATATATCATTAGGTTTTTATGGCCTTGGTAGAAGTGATGAGCTGGGATTAGAGTTAGACAATATTCTTATGGTAAGAGAATTTTGTGATATATTTCTTTAGAAAATTTTAAGTTTACTACCAAAGAGGAAGATGGGAGTTTGGGATTGAGATTTGTTTAGGTATTGGTAATATTTTTAAGGCTCCTTACAAAAAAATGTTAGATCAACTACAAAGAGTTAAATAAAGTGACTTTGAAGAATATTATCAATTTCCTATGATAGATGAATTATTTGATCAATTATGAGGGACTAATGTATTTTCTAATATTGATTTTAGGTTAGGTTATTATCAAGTGAAAATTAAGATGGAGGATTATCAAATGAAAACTTTAGGACTTAATAAGGCCATTATACGTTCTTGGTGAAACCATTCAATTAACCATTTTTACAGAATTGATGCACTGATTGTTAAAGCCCTGTTTAGATCAATTTATAGTAGCATTTGTATATGATATCTTTGTTTATTATAAGAGTGAAGATGAGCAAAAAAATGCCTTAAAGATTTTATGGTAAACATTAAGGGAGCAGTAGTTATATGTCAAGCTAAAGAAATGTGAGTTAATGTTGAAGGAGATTTCTTTTATAGTGTATGTTGTGAAATAATAATGGATATTAATGTATCCAGATAAAGTTAAGGTGTTAAGAGAATAGAGCCAAATTACTATAGTGGTTAAGATAGGTAGATTTCTAAATATGTCATGTTATTACAAGAAATTTATAGAAGGATTCTTAAGATAGTTCGAACTTAACCTAATTGATTTAAAAGAGGATGAAACTTCTATGGATAGTAAAGTTTCCTAAGAGTTAATAGGAGATTAGTAACAAACCCTATTCTTACTATTATTTATAGTAGAAGTGGTGCTTTCACTATCTTTATTGATGCTTTGAAAAAAGGGTTTGAGTATGTTTTAACATAATATAGGAATATTGTAACACCCCACTCCCGCACGACCCAAACCCGATATCGACGGTGATATTTGAGTCCGTGCCCCACGAGCTAACCACTCATTCAGTAATCGATACACGTTTTTTTATATAACAATATATGCGGAATTCAATGCCCAATTTGGGTCCTCATTCAATCATATACAAATTTCATTATACACAAATTTCAAATAGCCACTCGGGCCCATTTTTCAAATACAAAAATACACTTTGTACAGATAAAGGCGTGCAATGCAGACACGAACTGATCCCGAATTCTATCCTTCACTTGACTTCCGCATATATACTCTCGTTGGCTTAACGGAGTATTCTTCTGATCTTGAAAAATAATTGTAAATTTTGGGTGAGTTTTGCGAACTCAGTGAGTGACCATCATCGATGGCTCACTCATCACATATCACACAAGATATATATATTTCCTAAGTCACATTTCAATTCACATTTTCTTTTTCCAAAATCACGCATATTCATATTGTTTCACAATAAATCACTGAACCAAGTTTCACTTTATTTTCTATATCACATTATTTCCCATTTTCACATCCTTTCACTCACATACACTAGATCAATCATTCCACTCATTTTATTCATATCATTTTTCTTACCATTTCCTATATCAATTACACAATGTCATGAAATTTCACGTTCATTATCATTCAATTATTTATGCCATGCATATGTAATACACATGAGACTCACTTTTCATTTGGGATTTCATTGTGATCGAATGCATGTACTGTCCCAAGAAGGGCTCATTAATAACTGTCTCATGTAGGGCTCATTGATAACTGTCCCATGTAGGACTCATTGAGTGCTGTCCCATATAGGGCTCGTTGATAACTGTCACATATAGGGCTCATTGAATGTTGTCCCATGTAGGGCTCGTTGATAACTATCCCATATAGGGCTCATTGATAACTGTCCCATGTAGGGCTCGTTCAACATTGAGCTTATAGCTCTGATCGGTGGCTATTCGAATCACAACTACTATTTTGTTTCATGCATTCATGCAATAAAATGCATCACTCACAATTGCCCATCCCATTCAATCATTTTCTCATTATATCGAATCTTAGTCCAGCAATCCACATTAATGTGAAGCATTTTACAATTTCATTTATAACAACATACATTTTTTCCAATTGCGTATATCTTCCCATCATTCATCCAACTAACAGTCAATGGCGTTTCAATAAGCAACCTCTTTCATGTCTAAATACCCAATTAACCACCACATATGTCATCGGACCGTAGCCCGGCATTTAGAAACATATAATGCACATAGGTCATCCAATTCACATTCAAGTAACACTTTAGCATTTCAATTCCCTCAATACACAATCAGCGGACCGTGGTCCGATATTCCACATTAAAGTGGAACAATTCACAATCTCATCCATAACTAAATACACTTTAACCATTCAGTATTACACATCAATTATCCAATTAACAATCAATAGCACTTCAATATTCAAATTAATATCACAATCATCGGACCATAGTCCTATATTCCACATTAAAGTGGAGCATTTCACAATTCCATTCATAATCTAAATACACAATTCATCACTCTCTGTATGCATATTTAGAAATCAATCAATACAATTTTTAGGAAAACAGAACAATTAGAGGAGGGAGACCATCTTGGTCTACTCACAGTACGCTCAAAATAGCATTTGCTTCCCAATTCTGGAACGTTAGAATGTGGACACTTGACCTTGATTCTTCACCAAATGAAGAGATCTTCAGTTCAAATGGAAGCTCTTTTCTTCCTCTTCCTTATTCTCTTCTTGAACACTTCAAAATCTCTCTTGAAGGTTAACACAAATGAAACCCTAGCTGGTTTCTCTTCTTTCTGTTTCTCATTCTTTTTCATGTTTTCTCTCTCTTATCTCTTTTCTCATCCACACATTTTTTTCTTTCGAATCTTTTCATTCCCGTAGTTCTTCTCCATTTATAAGCAAGACAACATTTCTTTTTCCAATTTTGCCATTAGTGAGTCCAAAAAGTCCATTCTATCCTTCCCTATAGGCGTATGTTTTTTTAAACTTAAGTGTCTTGCTAAAAATATCGTTGAACCTTCTTACACATCAATTTCTTCTAGAAAATATCCTCCATTTTCTTAAGTTTCTTATGCCTCTGAAACTATTCAGTTTGGTTTAGTGATTCAAAAGATATACTTCAAACATTTTTAGACTGCTCTTGTCCAAAACAGTACACTACCTACAACTTCCATTCAAAACTTGAAAGTCTTACGAACTAAATCACAATTCACTGCCTTCACATACTTTGTAGCTCTATATCTCTAGTTTGACCCTGAATCAGAAATCATCTCATTTTGATTTCTACAAATCAAGATATCATCAAAACACTAAAGTATGTTCAGTGGGATAACACCAGTTCATATCATTGAAGAACATACTCACTGTACCCGTCTCACTCCTTTCACTAAATCTTTCTCCATTAGTTTCATATGACTATGATTCTTTGTGGAGATGTAGGGAAATGTCTTACAAATCCAATGGTTTAAGAATCAAGTCATTCGGAGGTCTAGAGAAGAAGTTATGGCCAAAAGACTCCAACATGTTTCTGCCCTCACCTGAAATGTACATATCTCATAACGAATGTCATAACTTTTGCTACAGAGGTCCAATTGACTTCGTTTTTGGACCATTGGAAAGAGTACTTCTGTATCTAAAAGTTTCATGAAGACCTAGAAGGCCAATTCTATCGTCTAACTTCTGTATCATCTCACTTTTGCATTGTCTCAGTTTCTGCATCTCATTTTCTGCGTCTGCTTTTCTGCGTCTCAGTTTCTGCGTCTGCTTTTCTGCGTCTCAGTTTCTGCATCTGCTTTTTTGTGTCTCAGTTTCTGCATCTCAGTTTTTACGTCTGCTTTTCTGCGTCTACTTTTCTACGTCTGGAACATCTCCACTTATAAGACGCATAACTTTTGACTCAGATGTCTAAAACTTACAAACTTTATACCGTTGGAAAGATCAAAGAAAGATCTACAACTTTTTAGAGGAATCTTTGCCAAAATCTATCTATATTAAGTCCAGATTTGCCCCGAAAGTCTGAAGACAAATTTTTTGTTCATACACTAACACTGCACCCAATTCTTCACTTCATGACATCTTAGACACAGAATTGAAATTCGATGTCTTCACACAAAAAGTAGCCATATATCTCTAGTTTAATCGAAATCAAGAATCATCTCATTTGGATTACTAGAGAAAACGTTATGGCTAAATAACTGAAGCATATTTAGTGAACATTTTCCAGATCACTACCAATCTTGTTTCTAAATCTTTCCTTCTCACAACTCATACTAAAATCACTCTTTTTACTCCTTTCACTTCTCATTTTCAATAAAATCACATTTAATACCATTTATACCTAGAAGTTGTCAATGAATGCATGCACCACTTTTTATGTGAAAACATTCCGTATCTATGTGCTTATATGCTAACATGATGCATGAGAAAGAAAAATGCATTTCCTTAACCTCTCTTTGAGTTCTCAGATACTGAAATTTGGGTCCTAACCCTTAATATGAAGCACACCTTTCCAAGGTGGTACTCACAAAAACATTTCTTCTTTCCTTTGACAGTTCACTTCTCTTTAATATTAATACATTCAACTCTTATGTCCATTTCACTATATTCTCTAAATACGGTGTTGGTCCACCTACCTCATTCATCTTTCATGAGTCACTTTACTCTTATTTCAGATTCATCACACTTACTAACAATATCTCACATTTATTATGGCCTTATATCATTTTAGGCCTTCTACTTCTCAAAGTTAGGGTGAATAACCACCCTTCTACCATACTATGCCCATATCACTTCTAATGATGCCACTATGATAACAATTGTTATCCCAACTGGAACTATACATCAATCTCACATTCCTATGAATTCCAAAAAAATATAGGCTTCAAGCATTTTTCTAATAGTTAGAACTACTGGCAGTTCAAACCTTCAACCACTTGTTTCTACATCTTTAGCAGCTAAAATATAACCTTAGCATATCCCCACTAGGATGTTTATCTTAGGTTGTTACTTAGGCTTCTCTAACACTTTCTTTGCTCAATCATGTTAATCGGGTATACGTACTTCTTATTTCAATCACCAAATATCATTCATTTTCAAATTTCACTCGAAAGTTCAGAATCACTTTCACTTTTTCCGGGTAATTCAGAATTCAGAATTCTTTAGCTTTTTGGTTTCTTACTTCTTTCCAGTAGACTTGATCTTAAATCTCAATGCAACTAGCAACACTTTATTTTACCCCATATTCCACTCAATATTCTGCACTCCTCATTACACTAAATGTGAAAACCTCAATATCTGAATGTGTATCAATATTCTGCACTCCTCATTACACTAAATGTGGAAACCTCAATATCTGAATGGTTATCAATATTTTCCACTCCTCATTACACTAAATGTGGAAACCTCAATATCTGAATGTGTATTATTCCATTATAGAATTGTTTGCTCAGTGTGTCAGATTACACACTAACTTTACCAGTATAGCACTCATTTGTGCATTTCCTCCATACTTAATAATTTCTTCAATCTTACATAATGTACATTTCAGAAACGATTTGGCACATCTAATGTCTTCAAGATTTCAAAGCGAGTTCTGTCATAACAACTCTAAACTATGTATCAAAATCAACTCATAAGACTTTTATTATCCTATGCACATCAAAACCCACTTTTCACTATTACAATAGATTGCATCTTAATCTCTGACGCGAAACTTCGTTAAGCATTGCACAATCTCCAAATCCAATTGATATTTTATCATCAGTATCTTATTCTTCAAATATTCAAAAATACCTCTTTTTACTTTTCAAATTCACTCAAAATACCATCTATGATCACAGTCACTAATTGATACAATTTTGCTCGGATCACTTAATTCGTCAATATCATAATATCATTGGGGTATCATTAACTATCACTCACATTTTTCCTTGTTTTAATTTCTTGCAATTCCTTATGTGACTAATTCCCCAATGAAAGTAATATTGTCTCATGTCATTTTCAGTCTCCACTTAACTTCTTGTCTCTAATGATTTTCTCTTTTCCTTTGATTTCCTTACATTCACATCGATTTATTCGGATGCCTATTCAATCATACTAGTTCCTCTACACATTTTCAATTCATTGAATTCATTACTTTGCGTGTTGGACTCACTTCCTCATATTCAATTTGGATCTCCCGAACATATTTATATCAAATATAAGGGGCACCTATATTTTCCCCACATTTGCAATAGTGTCACCTCGAATTTATAATCCACTCATGTAGTTGGTGTATACACTCTCAGTGGCATAGTCCTCTTTTTATGCTTGCTTTTCTGCTTAGGATATGACTCCATTATTCACTTTTGACTTATTATATATTCATTTCCGATTTGTCTCTTCATTGATTACTCTTAAATGAAATCGTTGGATCAACTTAACTTAATTTAGGGAAATTCTTCTTTGAAAGAAGATTTCTTACTACAATCATCAATATTGTTCATAAAAACCTCATCAGTCAACTTTTTTTTTATCACTACATATCAGTCATCCTTAATACCTCGAGAAGATCAATTAATTTCATAGCTTACATGATCAGAACATCCCTTGTAATGAAGCTCTGTAGGCCACTTAAACAATTTCATTTACTCTAATATCTTGGCATACATCGCCAAAATCATCACATCTTATCTGGAGATATATTCACATTGATTTACCAATTAGTAGCTTATACAACTAAGGACACTTTAATTCCATTTAATTCTAGATAGCCTTTCTCTTTTTGTGCCAGTTCTTGATTATAGGGATTTTGCTATAATCATGTCCCTCTTCTTTTCCTTCAAGCTCACCACCTATGTTAACATCATTAACTTAAACAATCTCAATTCCTTCCTAATTGATCACTACAAGTACTCTTATGTCTTACTCTATCTTGAACTTTGAACTATGGGAACTATGATTGGCACTTTTTCAATAAGTCACCAATTACTTCCTACATCATCTTCACACATATTATTCACATATGCTTAATAATTTCACCTGTTATGGTGATTCCACTATCAGATGTACAATCACAATGACAATTTAATCTGAACTCAACAACTTTTTCCTATATCACTACCATCATCTCATCTTCTGATTGTCATTTATTTCATCTTACATATCTTTATTCTCAATTAATTTATAATGTTAGGGACATAACCCATATGAAGCTTAAATCTCCACTCCACAGACATATTCTCATACTGAATCATAAACTCTTATATCGATAATTACACAACCATCCTAAGTCCAAATGCAATCTTTCGAGGTCATATCAACTTGGCTTATACACTTTCATCTTATCATTTCTACTTGTATCCTTTTTTTTCAAACAATCCATGACAGTGCATTCGCATTCATATCACTTTCGAGAACATATCACGTTATCACAATATCAATTTCATATTCAATAGCACATCCTGTGATACAAATACACTAAATCTTTATCTATTATATCCAAAACCAATCCATAATTTTTGATGCATAATCATTATGAATTTTTTGTCTCAATTTTTTTTTCTACTATGTCCTTATACTGAATTACAAACTCTTATCACAATACTCATATGACCATTTTGATTTCCAAATTCGCCCTTTTATGATCATAACAGTTTTATGATTTCACTTCATTTTGTCTATCTACTTTAGTCTCCTCCTTTCTATTTATATTCTTATTTTCCTCAATCAATCCATGGCAATATATCGATTCACACTTATTTCACCCCCAAAGGATATATCACCTTCAAGGATATGTACCCTTTTGTGGAGGACTGTTATCTATCATGCAAAACCAGATACTATTTCTCATATCCAAAATGTCCATAAACCTTATTTTCTCACATTCTGTCAGATCATCATTTCTCTCAATGCTTCTAATAGCTCAAACTCTTAAGGAATGCTCATGCATGTGACTCATACTGGGGATTAGTTGCCTCTGTCTGTTATGACATGACTAATGTGCATGCAACTTGACACATATTTCAGAATGCCCATATAAGATAGTACTTCTGGGCTCTAATACCATATAAATGTAACACCCCACTCTCGCGATAACCAAAACCTGACATCGATGGTGATATCTGAGTTTGTGCCCCGTGAGGGTGGTGTGCTAAAGCACTCAATCTTGCAAAAGATCAATTTTTTTTTCAAAATTGACAACACAAAATGCGAAAATCGAAACTCAAATTGGGCCCACATTCATTTGTAAACATTTTTACTTAACACAAATTTCAATAGCCATTCAGGCCCTTTCACAATTATAAAACACTTATGTCATTTCAAAATATAATTTTATACAAAAAGATGCGGAGTATACAATTCAATACAAAATGTGAAAAACACAAATGTAGACGTGAACTGATCCTGACCTCTATCCTTCACTTGAATGTTGTAAGTATACTCCAGTTGGCCTAACAGGGTATTCTTCTTACCCTAAAAAATAGTTGCAAATTTTGGGGTGAGTTTTGCGAACTCAATGAGTGACCATCATCGATGGCTCACCCAGTCACAAAATATATAATTTGCACATCTCACATTATTTCACATTTCACATTATTTCGCATTGACATTATTTCACATTCGATACACTTATCTTTCATATTATGCACATGCAATGCAAATGAGGCTCACTTTTTATTTGTTACTTTGTTGTGATCGAGTGCCTAAATTGTCCCTTAAAGAGCTCATTAAACTGTCCTATATAGGGCTCATTAAATGTTGAGCTTGTAGCTCTGATCAGTGGCTACTCTGATCACAACTGTCATTATGATTTATGCATTCATGCAATGGAATGCATCACTTACATTGCATGCACTTATTTGATCACATTCACTTATCATCGGAATGTAGTCCGACATTCAACATATAGTTGAGCATTCACTCTTTCACTGGCAAGCAATGCACATTCCGAAAACACTTAGTTCATCTTATTCACATGTAATAACCACCTCAATAATTGAGATCAATCATCATAATCATCGGACCTTCTGTCCGGAATCCAAACACAATCAATCACATTCATATACACGTTCATCATACTAAGATCAATGTATAGAAAATTCAAATAAAGCAGACAATGAAGTGAGACCATCTAGGTCTACTCACAGTACGCTCCAGATTAGCATTTGCTTTCAATTTCTGGGAACGCATGAATGTGGCACTTGACCTGCACAACATATTTATGCAAGACACATATTGCACACTCATCAATAATTGCACACTTAAAAACATTCATTTATGCACAATTGTAGTAATAGACTATGTAAAATACATGCTTAATGACAATCCCGGGTATATGCTCTAATATGCACTTTATGCTCATTTCCATTTCATAATTCATATACGTTTCATACACTTCATTGGTACATGATCGTTCTAACTTCTCCTTTCAATCTTTACCCTTTTTATATGTCTAGCTTATTCATAAGCTTACACTTCATGAACACTTGGTTACTCTATATCATAACTCAATTTCTCATCATCTCTTATCTATCCTCATATGATCTCA
>JANITW010000002.1:50766770-50778837 GCA_027564335.1 Erythroxylum williamsii
ATATCACCTATAAATATGACCATTTGGCCATTGCATCCATAGATGTTATTAGAATAAAGTTGAGTGAGGTGTGTGCTACTGAGCATACTAAAGGGTTTGGTTGGTAAGCCTCAATAAGCTAACTCATAAAGGGTTTTGAGTTTATTAAGTTTGTATTTATAATATTTGTGTTTTTCTTTCAATAAAATAGGGAGTGTTTGTTTTTTTTGTCAAAAATTCATTTTTCAAGGCAATTATAATCAAAGTTAATTTCCAACATCTAGTATCAGAGCTCGGTTAAAGTGCTCAAGTAGATCAAGATGGTTTCAAGTTCAACAACTGAAGTTCAACCAATGCAATTAGCAAGTTTTAAGTTCGATGGCAAAAATAATTTTGCGAAGTGGAAATACCTGATGGAGCTATACTTGAGAAGCAACGAATATGATGAAATTTTGGAGAAAGGTGTAGTAGAAAAAGAAAAACCAACGGGCGAAGAATCACAATAACTGGTTCGTGATCTTTTGTTAAACAAAAAAGCCTTATTTTTAATTTGTCAATCAGTTGAGTTGTCGATTCTTGAAAAAATATTACATGCTAAAACAGCAAAGGAGGCTTGGAATATTTTGATCAAAATGTATGAAAGAGTAGATACAGTTAAACGAATAAGATTACAAGGCTTTAAAAGGAAATACGAGTTGATGGAGCAAGGCAAGGACAAAAGTATTCTGGATTATTTTTCACGCATAGAAAAATTAGTCAATGAGATGAAAAATAATGGTCATGTGATTATGGAGAAAGATATCGTGGAAAAGATTACGCACGCGTTGACAACTCGATTTGATTATATTGTCACAGCCATTGAAGAGTCTAAAATTTTGGAGCCCATGACTCTTAATGATTTGCAAGCCTCACTAGAGTCTCGTGAAATACGAGTGAATGAAAGATCACCAAACACAACGGACCAAGTTTCAAAAGCCCAAGTAAATTTGAGAAATGAAAAGAAAAGTGCAATAAGCAAAACAGAGCATACTCAAAGAAGTTCAAATTTCAGAGACAGAGAAGGCAAAAATTCCAAAACCAATTCTAGACTAGGAGCAAGAGAGAATGAATCTCCTCAAGATAGATCCAATGTTTAATGTTGCAAGCGCAAAAAGTTTGGTCACTATCAATTTGAGTGCAAGTCACATATTCAGTGCCATAATTGCAAAAAATATGGTCACTATAATAGAGAATGTCGTGCTCGAAGACAAGAACATAAAGATAATTAAGATGGAGTTGCTGAGAATAATAGCCCAGAAACCTTGTTGATGGTTGCTCATGAAATTAGTAACAGTGATAATTGTCAATGGTTTTTAGACTCGGGTTGCAGCAATAATTTAAGTGAAAGCAAGGAAGCTTTTTCTAAATTAGATGAATCCTTTCATTCTTTAGTAAAGCTTGTCGATGACTATCATATTCCAGCTTTGGGAAGAGGAAAGATAGCCATAAAATTGAAGAATAGGTCTTCAAATTATATTTATGACGTATATTATGCTCCTACTCTTTGCCAGAATCTTTTGAGTATTGGACAACTACTAGAAAAGGGCCATGATTTACATTTCAATAAAGATGGGTGCACGGTGAGTGACATAAAAATGGGTGTGATTCTAAAGTTGAGAATGTCATCCAATTATCTATTTCTAACTTATCTTAATTACGATAATGCTTCTTTTTGTAATGGTTTGACTATCAATGATAATTGGTTATGGCATATGCGAATTGGACACTTGAATTGTGGAAGCTTTAAGTTTCTTGCAAACAAAGAGTGGGTTTCAAGCTTGCCAACCATTCAAGTTCCTGATCAAATTTGTGAGTCATGTGTAATGGGAAAAAGCATAGGGATCTATTTCCTATAAAGCAGGTATGGAAAGCCAAACAACCTTTAGAGCTCGTGCATTTAGATCTATGTTATGTTGAGGTTCCATGAAATGGAGGTATCAAACACTTTATTACATCTATTGATGATTATAGTAGGAAGGCATGGGTTTATTTTTTGAAGCAAAAATCTGAGTCATGTGAAGTACTTAAGAATTTTGTAGCGTATGTTGAAAAACAAAGTGGTTATTCTATCAAAACTTTGAGAATAGATAGAGGCACAGAGTATATTATTTGTGATGATTTCTTAAGAAAGCATGGAATTCAACATCAATTGATGATAAGGTACACTCCTCAACAAAATGAAGTTGCAGAAAGGAAAAATAGAACTATTATGAATATGGTGAGAAGCATGTTATTTTGTAGGAAGTTACCTAAAAGTTTTTGGGCAGAGTCCGTGGCTTATGCTGTTTATATCTTGAATAGGTGTCCTGTTAAAAGTGTTTGAGATAAAACTCCATAAGAATTATGGAATGGACAAAAACCTAATCTTATTCATATGAGGGTGTATGGTTGCATAGCCTATTCACACGTGCTTGATGAGTTGAGAAAGAAGCTAGATCAAAAGGCAGAAAAATGTATATTTCTTGTCTAAATCATGGAAACAAAAGTTATAAGCTTTATAATCCAAAGAGTCAAAAAGTGATCATCAGTCGAGATGTTACTTTTGAAGAAGATGGAGTATGGAATTGGTCAGAAAAAGAAAAGAAATCATCACCTACTAGTGCTAAAAAATAATGATTTTGAAACAACTGGTCAAACTAGAGAGTCGTCTTCACTTCCAATTCTTGAAGAGTCAACTCATATTGATCTTGAAGCATCATCTCCTCTTATTCACCTGCACCTAGGCGCCCACAACGAGAACGCCATCCACCTACTTATTTGAAAGACTATCAAGTAGGTGACAATGATAATAATGATGATGAAGTTGTTGCCCATTATGCTTTCTTTGTAGGCTGTGATCCAGTAATGTTCAAGGAAGTAATAAATGATGGTCATTGGATTAAAGCAATAGATGATGAAATTCATGCTATTGAAAAAAATAAAACATGGGAGTTAACCACTTTTCCAAAAGGAAAGAAGCTTATTGGTATCAAATGGGTGTACAAAACAAAGTATAAGCCTAGTGGAGAAGTGGAATGCTTTAAAGCAAGATTAGTTGCAAAAAGATATAAGCAAAAGTCAGGTATCGACTACTCTGAAGTTTTTGTACCTGTTGCCAGATTAGATACTGTGCGTTTAATCATTTCTCTTGCTGCTTAAAGCAATTGGAAGATTCATCAAAAGGATGTGAAGTCAACCTTTTTTGAATGGTATACTTGAAGAAGAAGTATACGTTGAGCAGCCACCAGGATATGTAAAGCAAGGAGAAGAAGATAAGGTTTATCTATTAAAGAAAGCATTGAACGTTCTTAAATAAACACCAAGGGCATGGTATACTCGTATTGATACTTAATTCATTAAACATAGATTTCGTAAGTGTACATATGAACATACTTTGTACATTAAGATCAATAAGGAAGGAGACATTGTCATAGTTTGTCTCTATGTAGATGATTTGATATTCATTGGTAATAATTCAAGATTGTTGTCGGAGTTCAAGAAAGATATGGTTGCTCATTTTGAGATGAAAGATTTGGGATTAATGTCCTACTTTCTTGATATCGAGGTAAAGCAAACAAATAAAGGCATATTCATTTCGCAACAGAAATATGCAAAATATGTTTTAAAGAAATTCAAAATGGATGCTTGCAAACCAATTTTAACACCAGTTGAAGAGAGGCTAAAGCTTGTGAAAGACGGTAGTGGTGATTTGGTTGATGCAATAAATTTTAAAAGACTTATTGAAAGTCTGAGGTACCTAACTACAACTAGACCAGATATTGTTTACGGAGTGGGAATCATGAGCAGATTTATGGATTCACCACGACAATTTCATTGGCAAGTTGGTAAACGAATTTTGAGATAAATTAAAGGTACGATTGATGATGGCATATTTTATTCAAACAATAAAATATACAACTAATTGGATACGGATAGTGATTGGGCCAATGATGTTGAAAAAAGAAAAAGTACTTCAGGTTATGTTCTTCATTTAAGTTCTGGAGCATTTTCGTGGTCTTTTAAGAAACAATAACTAGTTGATCTTTCAACTACTGAAGTAGAGTATGTAGTTGCAGCACATTGTGTTACTCAAGCAATTTGGCTACGAAGGATGCTTAGTGAATTGCAACAACAATCAAATGGTCCCACGACAATCTACCTTGATAATAAATCAGCAATCGCTTTAACGAAGAATCCAGTGTTCTATGGTCGAAGTAAGCACATTGACATTAAACATCATTACATTCAAGATTTGGTTAAAGATAAAGAGATTATTGTTAAGTATTGCACATCTAAAGATCAAATAGCAGACATTTTCACCAAGTCTTTGAAAGCTGAGACATTTTACAAGTTGAAGAACATGCTCGGAATGACAACCAAGTTTAAGAGAGGATGCTAAGGATTAAACTTAGTTTAACATTGGAAATCTCTATATTATGATGAGTTGTAAAAAGATGGCTTTGACTTGGTCAAATTTTCAATTCAAATTGGCTTTCTATTCCTTTCGCTAGTTGGTAATTTTAAGTTGTCAACTATTGTCACCAAAGAGGCCAACCAACATATTACCTATAAATATGACCATTTGGCCATTGTATCTATAGATGTTAGTAGAAGAAAGTTGAGTAAGGTGTGTGCTAGTGAGCGTACTAAAGAGTTTGATTGGTTAGTGTCAACAAGCTAACTCATAACAGGTTTAGATTTATTAAGTTTGTATTTATAATTTTTTTTTCAATAAAATAGGGAGTGTTTGTTTCGTTGTCAAAAATTATTTTTAAAGGTAATTATAGTGAAAGTTAAATTCCAAAATATAGCTTTGGCGGAATCTGTCTTTATAATAAGTAATGGAAAGGGAGCCTGTTCTGTACGAGGTTTGAATTTCAGTCCCCCAGGCTTTTACAAGTTAATCCTCTCTTTGAAGGAGGGCCGAAAAAGGAGTGGATCCGATTAAAATCCCGGATAAAGGAAAAAGGATCCCAATATGGTTTAAGCCTAAGACCTGCTAATTCAGTAAATGAACAGAGAAATGATGATTACATATGTTGAAAGCAGGAAGGAAAAAAAGAAGTGCTGGACTGGACCGTATTCACCACATAAAGGAGAAAGTGGCGCATAAAGAAGAAAATGGACATTAAATACTGAATCTGTCTTTCGCAAGTATAATAACCACTAACCAGTTGGACATAAACTAATGTAGCTCTTGTTTCCATCTTCATAAACTTGTCGGCCATATTACGATACTAAAAACTGCCTTAAAATTCTAACATCAACGAGGACAAATAATCACTACATGTGTCCCTCCAGTTAATTAATAGGGAGGTGAATAAAGAACTCCCCATCGAAAGACATGTCTGTCATTAGTGCATGTGAAAATCAAATAAAGGTGACTCGATCTATACATATAAAAGAAAATATTAGGGTTTGTCATCATCAATATCTGCTGTGTAATTCATTTCAGTGGAAGCTCAAGCCAGATCACGTGCACCTATTCCCTAATGATACACATCAGGACAAAAGCCATTACTATGAAACTATGGTTAAAAAGCTGAACAACCAATACAGCGAGGGATAAGCTTTTATATTTTCTTTTCCGCCTAACTAGAAGACTTGGTCGTATGGTGAAATAAAATAACATGAATGGCAAAGTAAGTGGTGGAATTTTCAAGAGACGGTGGGTGGAAAAAGAAAGGCTTTTGCTTGCTTTGTTTATGCCATCTTTTCTACGGAGTGAGCATTTGAATAAGACAAGTTGAATCCGCCATCATCACATGAACATCTTTTTATTTTCTTTGCTAAAAGAAACTTGAATTCAAGCCACATGCAGTCGAAAGTGTTTATATTTCACTAGTAGAATTGTCCTACTTAAAAAAAAGGATAATCCAAATTGTTATAATAGGAATAGACCCGCTTATGCACTCTCAAAATGTTAAATTTTATATAGTCGAGCCTAAATAAACTGAGTACATACAAACTCAAATAAGGTTCCATCCTAAAACTAATTAGTAATAGAAGGAGTAATTCATTAAGCTTATATGCATGCTCAAGGTCATATATTCTTTTGATGTGGGACAAAGTCTCACTTATATTTTAACACGCCCCCCTCACGTGTTGGCTAATTTACGGCCCAATACATGTCACAGATTGTTGTGACGAGGTGGTGAAGAGTAATTCAAGAGCAACCCGCTCTGATACCATGTTAAATTTTATATAATTGAGCTTAAATAAAATGAGTACATACAAGCTCAAATAAGGTTCCATCCTAAAACTAATTAGTATTAGAAGGAGTAACTCATTAAGCTTATATGCATGCTCAAGATTATATATTCTTTCTATGTGAGCAAAATTTCACTTATATTTCAACACAAAATGTAATAATTGTGGGCTCTAGATACTTTTGACTCTTGAGTTCTCATGGGTTGATTTTTCTACTCGCCGCCCACAATTTCAGGTCCCGAAATGAAAGTTTGGGAAAATAATTACTCCAAAATTGGTCTCTGTCTTATAAAAAGGAAATTAATTTCATATTAATCAAATCTGAAATTGATTTTTATAAATTATCATTATAGGATATATTAATCTAATTTAATTTGGGGGCTATAAAAACGCGATAACCATATCAAAGTGTGAAGCAGTGGTACTGCCATGGCGACAACCCATCAGCCTCTGCTAGACACTCCCAGAGCTTCTCGCCACAGAGCACTTTATCTGCTCCTCTTCTTAGCTGCCATCATAGGCTCAGTTAGACTGGTTCGTCAACATTTTATATCTCTCCAATTTCATAACTTATGTGACCCTGCACTAGACAAACCATCATGCTTAGCCTTGGTCTCAGGTATAGCCTCCAACACAAGCGTCAAACTCAACCAAGTTAACCTACTTCAAGCCCTGTTAAAGAAATCCACGTTCCACATCCGGAAGACCATCGAAACCGCCACTATTACCCATAGGATCAACAATCCCAGAGAACAAGCGGCTCTAACTGATTGTGTTGAGCTGATGGAACTATCCATGGATAGAATCCAGGACTCCATAGTAGCTCTTGCAAGAATCACCAGCGAGTCTCATGCAAATGCGCACACATGGCTTAGTAGTGTGCTCACTAACCATGTTACGTGCTTGGATGGTCTAAATGGTCCAGCCAAATTAGCTATGGAGTCAAGAGTCCAGGACATAATATTGCAAGCAAGAGCATCTCTAGCCATGCTTGTTGCAATTTCCCCTCCAAGGAAAGAAGCTATCTTTCCGATTAACGTAGATTTTCCTTCGTGGGTTACGAGCAGGGATCGAAAACTTTTGCAGGCTTCGCCAAAGGCCATCAAAGCTGATGTTATTGTGGCAAAAGATGGGAGTGGCAAATACAGTACTTTAAAAGACGCCGTGGCCTCGGTACCGGACAAGAGTAACACGAGGTACGTCATTTATGTGAAGAAGGGAACATATAAAGAGAATGTTGAGATCGGAAAGACTAAGAAGAATGTGATGCTTGTCGGAGACGGCATGGATTCCACCATCATAACCGGTAGTTTGAATGTGGTTGATGGATCCACAACTTTTAAGTCTGCTACCGTAGGTAAAGTAAAATAATAGCTGCCTTCCATTTCTGCTCGTTCACATTTGAGTTTTGACACTTTCATTTCAGTCTCCTTATACATATATCAATCAACTTTAGAGTTTTGTGACACGATTAGATTCATTAATGCACAGGAAAAGATTTAGTAAACTATATTATTAATTAAAGGTTTAGATAACTTATTTACTATTGTCCATATATTGTCTAGTGTGAAAAAAGCCAAAATTCTCCATAACAATATTACCGAATTCCTCTTTCTTTCAACTAAGTATAATGTTAGCCCTGGAGACCTATAGTTATGTTCCCTTGTACACTGCAGTTAAAGTATACTATGCTTTGAACTAAAGGTAAGATGAACAATTTAACCTCTAATGTTTACACTAAAATCCGAATTTAACATTAATGTTTTAGAGCGTTCAAAATAAACTTTAATATTTGTAAGAAGTTCAAAATGAATCATAATGTTTGGAAATGTTTAAAACAACCCTTGACTAAATGGAATAAAAGTCCTAACTTTCTCAGTTAGTTTCGTTTAGTCGTAGGCTATTTTGAACATTTTCTTAAACGTTATGACTCATTTTAAATATTTTGCAAATGTTAGGATTCATTTTGAATGCTTTGAAACGTTACGGTCTAATTTAAATTTTAGTATTAACGTTAGAGATTAAATCACTAAATTGGCCTTAACTAAAGAAAAAGGTTAACTAAAATGTAAAAGAATTTAAAATAGCAGAATATTACACAAATTTATGAATTATATACTATCTTAATGGAAGTGATAAGCAACAGTAGTGTCTTTGATTTGACATGAGAAGTACTGAACCTCTGAACTAGGCCTGATTTGCAAATGCAGCTGCTGTAGGTGACGGATTCATAGCGCAGGATATTTGGTTTCAAAACACAGCTGGGCCACAAAAGCATCAGGCTGTGGCACTTCGTGTTGGAGCTGACAAGTCTGTGATAAATCGTTGCCGTATTGATGCTTACCAAGACACCCTCTACGCCCACAGCCTACGCCAGTTCTACAGGGACTGCTACATCACAGGGACAGTAGACTTCATATTTGGTGACGCAGCTGTTGTGTTCCAGAACTGCAAATTAGTGGCGCGAAAGCCCATGAGCAATCAAAAAAATATGGTCACAGCCCAAGGTCGAACTGATCCAAACCAAAACACTGGGACTTCCATCCAAAAATGTGACATCATAGCAAGCTCCGACCTTGAACCTGTTAAGGGCTCCATCAAATCCTACCTGGGCCGTCCCTGGAAGGAGTATTCCAGGACTGTTGTTATGCAGTCCTCAATTGGTGATCACATTGACCCTTCAGGATGGTCCATCTGGGACAAGGATTTTGCACTCAAAACGTTGTACTATGGGGAGTATTTGAACAGAGGACCAGGTGCGGGTACTAGTAAAAGAGTGAAATGGGCAGGTTACCATGTGATTACTAGTGCTAGTGAGGCCAACAAGTTCACCGTCGCACAGTTGATACAGGGAGGCTCATGGTTGCAATCTTCTGGTGTTCCTTATTTTGAAGGACTGTGAAGCTGGATTTTAGAGTTATCAATAAGTTTCTCCTATCTAAGTTGTTATTTCTAATGCTTGTTAGCTATTATGGAAATTAAAAATAATGGATTTCAGTTACTGTTAAAGCAATGTCAATTGATTTGTCTAGATATGCAAAACAGGGTGCTTCATGTCCATCATACAGTTTTGTGTTTCAACCCTAAATTGAGCCTTCTTTTCAAAATCTACTATACTGATGGATAAGCCATCAGTTATCTACTATCAACACAACAATGTATTACATGTTTCAGTCATAATTTTAGATGTAGAAATGTGATCATAATTATAATCAGCCTTATGATTTTTGTTATTTTGGCAAATCGTTTAGCTTCTAAACAAATGCAAACACTTTGACTTCAGCCATAACAATAGAGTAGTATTTCCAAATATGATTTATAATGTACTATGACATAGATCGAGTATTCTCACTATAACCATTCTTAAAAAGTTCAATTATTATTTTATATACTATTCAAAGACATATAGGACGTAATGTTAATGTAACATATAATATAGACCTTATTATGTGTCCCGAATCATTCATGAAAGAGTTAAAAACGAAGAAAATGTGAAACGTAGTTAACGTCTTCCTAAGTGATTTTTGTGGCCAAAACGAGCTCCAATCTCTCGGGACCTTCACAGAAAACGTTCACCGACATGTAGTTAACGTCTTTCTACAATTTTCTCAATACGTAAACACTCTTAACAGGTAAGAGGATCCGTAAACTTACGAATGATATAAGTAACTATATGAGACCTTAACCTTTATATATAACTTCTATATCGAGCTTCCTTATCACAAGCTCGATATGGATCTGGTCTATATTAATCAGGATTTATTTTTCTTGTAGACTTCGTCTTATTGATTTAAATCATTTATTGGGTAATTTTATTACCCTTATTTGGATCAAATTGCATAACTTAATCGATAAATTATTGAAAAATCAAAAAATACAATTAATAGTTGTCCAACATAATGGGAAAGGACAAAATTGTCTAATATTCTTTCCCTTGGATGATCATTAATTGCAGTTTTGACTTAAGTTTAAAAATAGTTTGAAAACTTGGTTAAGTCACACTATTGTATTGGTACCAAATTTAAAAATTAAAAAACATTTGATATAAAGATAATGAAAGTCCAATATTTTGTCCTGCAAAGTTTTCGATATCAAAAAATATCAAACACACATGTCATGTGTGACACAGATTCAATATAATAACGAATAATGAATATCTAATACCTTACTAACATGAGTGGGAAAAAGGAGTGTGACAAATTAGGATGATACCTGTACAATCTAATATGTATCATCTTTATATGTAAGTCTCAATTTCTTCAAATTTATGCTAAACTGCATATGCTAAATTGCAACAGAAAAATTATGTTTTCTCTTACCAAATGTTAAATAGCATCAGAGAGAAAATCTTTTATGTTCTCTAAATGAATGTTAAACTATATTAGAGACCCTTTATGGGATTAAACTTTATATCCCCTATGTCATGTCAAATTTATGGATATCCGTACTAAACGGTATGTGTCTAACTAACATAAGCTCAAGGTCAATCTTTATATATGCCTAATGACCTCTAAAATGCTTAAGATCAATACAAATCTTAAGGCTTTTATATATATTATGACTATACACAAGAACAATTATTATTGAGGATAAAAAAGATGATCATCTATGTTAATAAACAACCATAATGTCATAATACATTAAAGTGTACAAACATTTAAGGAGCAAATACAATGATCTCTAACTATTACTGTCTAAGGACCTTAACACTCTCATACTAGATACATGTTTAATAAACACTTAGATACATGTTTAATAAACACTGGGCAAAGTCCTTTAGTCAATGGATCAGCTAACATCTCCTCAGTCCTGATATGTTCCACTTCGACATTACCTTTTTGAATTAACTCTCTTATAGTCAAGTATTTGAACTCTAAATGCTTAGACCCTATGATATTCTTGTAATTGTTACCAAACAACACTGCAACAAGATTATCACAATATAACTGAATAGGTCTAGTTATTAAATCTACCACAGATAACTCAAAAATCAATTTTCTGAGCGAAAATGCCTATATAGTAGCTCCATAACATGCAACAAACTCTGCATGCATGGTTGAGGAAGTTACCAGTTTCTACTTGAAACTCTTCCACGACACTGCATAATTTGTCAACCTAAAAATGTAACCTGAAGTGGATTTGCGATCATTCAGACACATAGCAAAATCAGAGTCTATATGTAACATCCCGTCACCGATGGGAAGGTTATATTAGTAACTTGAGACGGGTTAGGATTTTACCGCATATTATAGACTGAGCATTCATTTGACCTCTGATTTTGGAGGCCATGAGTCAATTGGCACATGCACATATAGGTACATGCATTCATGACTTTTTCCCGGCATTGAATTGTGTTTCTGATGTGAATTGTGAAATTGAGAGATAAGTAGATATGATTTGTGAAATATTGGAAATTTTGGAATAATTGGGTTTGAATAGTTGAATTGGAAATATTTTAGAGTGATTGTTAATTGATAGTGAACCTTAGAAATTTTTCTGGAAATTTGGGAGAAAAAGTCCGGACCGGAAATTTTTCGAGTGATGGACTGATTGACTGAATAGTGCTAGAATAATTGGTATATGGCAATGGAAATTTAGAATTATGATTTTAGAAATTAATATGTCGAGCTATTGAAATTTGGAGACTACTTGGAATGGAAATGATAGTGAATAGAGAAAGAGATTTGAGGAAATCGACAAGAAGCTTAATTGATTTACCTGAAATGCCTTAAGTCTTATAAATTGGGAGGAAAAGAAATTCGTTTTCTCTCCTAGGGCACGACCGTTCTTCTTCCTTGGAGACTCTCGATTTTTCCTCTGAGATTTTACTTGCTTATTCCTCCTTGTGCAAAGCCTTGCT
>JANITW010000002.1:50784116-50795074 GCA_027564335.1 Erythroxylum williamsii
TGCAATCGCTCTTTGATGGGGAGGGCGATTTCTAGTGATCCGATATCAGTTTTTCACATTTTTTGGCTCATTTCGACCCGTTTTTTTTATAGCTAACCTTATGTATACCACTTTCACGTAATCATATACGCAAAAAATAAAAAAACGAATCAAAAATTGATGAAAATCATAATAGATAAAAATTGAAAAATCTTCGTTTCCGACAACCCGATCATGTAACGACTCTAATATTAATGTGTAACATGTAGCATAAACCTTATTACGTGCCCTGGATCATTCATAAAGGGTTAAAACAAAGAAAATATGGAATACTTAATTTGACTTCTGAAGTGGTTTTCGTTGGCCAAAACAAGCTCCAATCTTCTGAAACCTTCACGGCAAACATTAACTAACACATGATTAACTTTTTTCTACAATTTTTTTTTTGGATTCAAGGAAACCCCGTAGGCAGGCCAAGCGGGCACACCTCTCTGAGGGCTCAACTGGCACACCACCCCACAGGCGGGCCAAGCGAGCGCACCTCATCATTGAGGGTCCAACTAGTTCTCCATCTACAGGTAAAACCCCGACTGCCTCAGGCTCTTACAAGAGGGGCTAGCATGGAATCGAACCTGGGACTTAACCAAAGTCAAGCCCCGCTCTCAACCATCAAGCCACACCCCTTGAGGGCTACAATTTTCTCAATACGTAAGTGCTCTTAACGGATTAGAGGATCCGTATACTTACAAATAATATGAACAATTATAAGAGGCCTTAATCTTTATATACATTTTCTATATCGGGCTTTCCCATTACAAGCTCGATATAAATTTGATCTACATTAATTGCAATTCATTTTTTTTCTTAAACTTCAACTCATTAATTTATATCATTTATTTGGTCACTTTATTACTCTTGTTTGGATTAAATTATGTAACTAAACTGATAAGTTATTAAAAAATCAAAAAATATAATTAATAATTGTCCAACGTAATAAGAAATGACAAAATTGTTCGAAAGTTAAGATTAGCCTCCCAGATGTTATTATGAGAAGAAAAAAATCAAATGAAAAAGGAATCGAGAATTGAGAAAAATGTCTGGTTCCTTGTACTTTAGCTTAGCCTGATATTTCCTTCCTCAAAACACCTGCAAGAAAACGTGGCTCCAACAATCTTACAATTCTCAAGATGTTATCGAAAGCATCAAAACCTGTCACCGAGCAGTAGTAGATTGCATGTTGATAAGCACACAAGTTGTTGCTTAAACAGACAGAGTTAGTATCATATCAGATTCATCCATTAGAAAAATAGACAGTTGCATACAAGTGGGATTTATTTATAGATCTGATAATCCATGTGGGTGGCACGAAAAGATCAAATTGTAATTGCTGACAATCCTCAAAAACTAATTTATATACAAATCACATATTTTAAATAAATTATTTAATAAAATAATGATTCAAAATCTGACTTTTTTATATATAAAAAAATCTACTCTAAATATTCTGATCCATTTTACCTTTTCCAATGTTTCAGTATCGGCTGAGAAATTGAGCCTGTTGTTAAAGAAGTTCTGCTTTATGGTTGAACAGCAATTTCTTGACCAGCTGGTATTGGGATTATTAGATATTGATTGCCCACTAAAAGTTGCAGACAGGTGCAGGCAGTCGTATTCGATATTTGGTTATAGTCCAGAATTCCAAGAAATGATCTTCCCTATCAATTTCATACCGCTGGCTTACACTAAATTAAATTGACATTACTTGACAAATATGGCATTGTAATGTCGAGTGCTGGAATGAAGGATGATTGTGGTCCATATTTTATTTTTAATCTCAAATTGTCTTCGATAAATCTTCTCTTAATAATTAAAAAGTAAATTAATAAGGGTTCTTTTGATTTAAGTGAAATTGCAGGTTTGAGCTATCTTCGTATATAAAATTGTTTAAAATTTAAGATCAGAACTTTACATTATAGAAAAGATATACCTGATTCGAACATAAATTAATCTAAATGCGAATAGCTAATGAACTTTAGTTCCAATTTGACTGGAAATTAAGTTCTCGCATAAAGAGAATTTTTTGATCGCTAATATTGTTGATATCGAGATGTGTTAGTGTCTACAGACTTAATTGGCTGCAAGTCATTTACTCGTTCTGAATCAAAACTGCAAAGAACGATCTTAATATCTTATTCAGATGTTTATCATCGAGACAGAGCCTTTTTTTTAAGAACAGTAATTACGTTTTCAGTTGGAGAAGTGCATTAATAAGAACCGAGTAGAAGCTTTTATTAATGGCCGCTTAGCTTTTGGACAGCCAAACACAAGCCAGTCCAAAGCTTCAGACTTTTCGAGGCAGAGTTAAGTCTTGCTCTTGCAGAAGTCAAAGTCCAACACAACTGTCTCTTTCTTTCTTCTCTCTATCTCTCTCTATTTTATGAATCTATTTGTCCGGATTTTGAGAGAGAGCGCCTTATATAGGGAAAATCGTGCATTTAATTTAATAGTAAGACATTGGAGGAGTTAAAATGTCCGGGCTTTACTCGTTTCACAACAACAAACCGCTCGCGGTTTGGTCTCTGATTTGCAGCTTCTACTTAACCAAACCAGTAATGGCACCATCCAATTTTAGCGTCCCTTTCAGTCGACTCTGTATTCTTGTTCCCGCGTCTCTGTTCTACGTCTCTTCTCTCTCTTCTGTTTTTTGTCTCATTGTCATTGTTGTCCGTTTCTTCTCTTTTCTTTAGAACCCTCCTGTTGTCATTCTAAACCCTTAACAAGCTTTCCCTTCGTCTTTAATTCCTCTTTATTGTTACTCTGTTTAATTGGGTTCTCACCAAGTTTGTTAGTGGAACCAACCAACTGTTATTGCCAGACAGGCTTCTTGGCTTATCTGAAACAGTTGTACATTAATGGTGGATAATGCGTTGCTGCTTTGCTTGAATGAAGAGAAGAAGATGTCTCTGTTGAATCTCTCATCTCTCTACCATGCTAACCATTCCTTTCACTAGGTTTCCGTTTGTCTTTTTATAATTCTTCTATTCTGTTTGCTTGTAATTCAAGGACCGATACCTGTCTTCTTTCACGGGAAAAAATTTCTGAATCACATGCATTTGTGATCTTCTCTGTAAGCTGCTGAATGTTTTTTGCCTCCTTTTGTATCCTTAACTCCAATTCTTAGTTGTTGATTGCATAATCAATTATTTAAATTTCACCTTGCTGTCTTGCAGGTTAAAGAACCATATATCAAGATTTGTATGGTATTTCCTTCACACTTTGCAGCATTCATTTAAGGATATACACCACTTGGTTCTAGTTCCATTCATGGGTACTAAGATCAAAGGCATCTATAAAGGGTTCAAGTACATCTCCAAAATCTTCGGTAAAGCTTCTTCCTTCAGTTACTAACATATTTCCAACCATTATGTGTTGGATGGCTGTTTATTTTGATAGTTTTGTTGTTTTTTTTTTATTTTTATTTCTCTTTTGGGGTGCAGTGGTGAAGGAGAGGGAGATGGAAATTGGGTATCCGACAGATGTTAAGCATGTCGCACACATAGGTTGGGATGGTGCTTCTGGTAGTCAACCCAGTTGGGTATGTAGTTCATGTCCCTAAATGAAAATTTAGTACTTTGTCAATGTTGTGTTATGTTTAGTGAATAGCTTCATCGGTTGGCATATTGCAGATGGGTGAATTTAAGTCACCTCCTGATTTCTCAACAACTGCTGCACTTGGTAATACAGGAGATATGAATTCTGTAGCCTTCTCCTCGTGGTCCTCCGAAGGTTTGGTGTTTGTATCATCCCCTCCTCCGTTGTTTGTTTCTCATCGATTTCTGCTGCACATAGTCTTGATCATTAGGTCCTCAAGTGTTACTAACCGTATGAAATATATGTGGGTGAGATAGATATGCTCCAACTTGATAATAATTCAGCAATGTATAGGGGTTGCATTGTCATGTACCCTGAGGACGTTCGGGGTAATCAGACAAATGCAAATAGGGCCATTGTTGTATGTAGTAAATTGATCAAACTAGTTCTGTACTGAATGATGGAAGTTCCTTTAGATTCTTTTCCTCCGACAAGAAAAGGTTGGCTCTTGTGTCACGTGACAATGCTTCTAAAACAAGGGGAATCTATGAAGGTATGCCGGAGCTAAACAACAGTTTTTGGTGGAACATATATAGAATAAATTCAATTACTTACATTTTTTTCCATTCTATCACATATAGTAGTTGATGTTTATATCCTACCAATTTGATTTGTCACTTCCTATTATTAAGACCACAAACCTGTTCTTCGTACAGATAAGGTCCTTAAATGAAATCAATAAGCATTCCTTTCTGGTACGCATTACATGGGCATGATCTATCAAGAATGTCTACATCCACTGAAAGAGGTCTTTCATAGAACGATTTTGTGCATGACCTTTCTTTTTGTGTTCTGGCAATCAGCTCTTTGAGTTCTCCATATGTATGGGGCAAGATAATAATCATCACCAAATTTCTTGCACAAGTTTGCTCTGTAAAGTTTTTGTGCATCTTTTGCCTGTTACGTTATTGACTTATTGTTTAACTATATGAATCAAATTAATTAGATGTGCATTTTCCTTTTGTTTGACCTTAGGACCTACTTGTTTTACAATATGTTGGTGTGTAAATGAATCGAGATTGATATGGCTGAATCCCTTTTGTTTTGATGAGCAGGAACAGATTATGATCATATATCTGAACGCCGAGTACCTGCATCAGATGTGTTAGTTGATGTTCCACCTTCAGATCGTCCGAATGTTACCAAAAAGTCAAAAAGAAAAAAGAAGATGGCAGCATCCTCTCCAAAGTCATGTTCCTCGACAAGATCTTCAAGAGCATCCAAGATGAAAGCTAGTTACCATGATCTACAATCAGCGGCAAACATACAAGTCTAGGTGGGATGAAAATATAAAAATGACGATGATGGTGCAAATGACAGAAGAGGCTGTGATGTGCTCATGTGCATTCGCAAAGTAACAAAAGTCTCTCTCTACCCTAGAAACATTAACAAGGGCAAGAAAGAACTGCATTGTGTGGGAACTCAAGTCCTGTAAATTCTTAGTAGGTATTCATAAATAGAGGAAAAGAGAACTTCTAAGAGGGAGAAGATCTGAATGGGAAACTACTAAAGCACTGAGGGCGCTTGTGTAGGAAAATGCAATTTTTTAATTTTATATTTTACAATGAGGAATGATAAAAATGTAGAAATGTGGATTGTTAACTTGGTAGTGTGGGGAAGTTTTGCTGAATCAAGTTACTGGACGGGTGACGGAGGAGATTTTATGTACTTGGAACTAGCATCATTTAAAAAGGTAATCACATTTATGTTTCATTTCTCAGTGAGAAGTGTGCCTAAAGCATTTTCTTCTCTAGACATTCTCTCGTGTTTCTTGCTCGTTAAAGCTTCTGTTTGTCAGAAGAAGATGAACCAGATGGTGTCGAAAACCAAGATGTAAAGCATGAAATGCTGACGAAAAGTTGATTGAAATTTACTCATCAGTTTCTTGTAGCAGTCTCAGGCATGTTGATTTCTGGTGGTCGAGGTACAGTAATTCTAGTAAGCAGCCAGCAGATAAGGCAACAACGGAATTTGTTAAGGGGCCTTTCATGTTTGAATTTACCTGTCGGTCTGAAATTTTCAAGAACTTACATCTCAATCCAGTTGTAAATGCATATTGTACCAAATCGGGTATTCAACATGTTCAAAACCACTTGAATAAATCGATTACGTTATACAGGTAGTGAACTTCATACCTGGAGAATTTACTGGCCCTGCATAGGCTAGGAGGTTCCAGCTAACTAAATTTTTATACAATAAACTATTCAACGGGCTGAGTTTCATGGTTCAATCCAGATTTGGAGTTTTTCTTGTGTTCTTTTTTTGGCATGATGGGTTTCAAGGTTGCCTTAACCTCATCATCAGTGACCTGGTTCCCAGATATTCTTGAGTCAGGTTTAGCAGTTCTGATAGAAAGATAAGAGTTGGCATGTCAGGTTTGAGGATACTTACAAATAAAACAGGATCTTAGCCAAATTCAGCGGTACTAAGTTTGGTGTGCCTCGAGCCACCTAAGACGTCAAAGGCCAAAAATGATAGCAACTTGGAGGTGGCCGGTGGCACTCAGTTCAATGATGTATTTTACCATTGTTTCGGTATTTGACATACCGAGATGTTAATGCATTTCTGTTCTATTCAGAAAAAAAATGTTGCAAGCTCTTTAACTTTTGGTATCACTGTCATCACACCCAGATGGAGTCTCTTTCCTTTTCATACACCACCCCAAGAATAAGCAAGCCATGTCGTTATAAAGAATAATAGTCCCTTTAGCATATAATAAAGACTTCGATTATATGTCTTGAGGTATGAATGAATTCTCAGAAGAAGCCTCAAGGAGACTATTACACATAATGCTACTGAAACTGTAGCATTTCGGCAAGGTTGTTAATAACTATTGGACACAGATGACACTTTGGCTAATGGTTTAGGACACAACATTTAATATTCACTGTTAAACTAATATAAAATGATCATTTAAAACCTTCAAAAGGATAAGATTATGATCAATATGTGAAAATAAAGTAATACAGTATTCCGGAAAAATTCATCCTTTTAACTTGTAGAAATTAGAAACTCATTCAAGTAAAGAATAAGTTTCAATTATGCATACCCGATACCAGGCAATGTTTTACCTGTTTAAGACTTTCTTATAATGGTATGTATATACATCTTGAAGAATTCTTTCGGTATCTATTGTGTTTTGAAATTTTGAATTGATTTCATTGATGAGTTATTGGATAATTGCTTAATTATTTTCACTTGATTTCACTAATGAATTATTAGATACTTTATTAATAAAGTGATTTGAAAATGAATGGATTCCAATAATAAACCTCCACAATAAATAATTCATGTGTTGAATTTAAATTAGCTAAAGTTATCAAAAGAACGTTGCCTATAATTTTTAGCTACGATTTTGCCTCTACAGTCAAGTTGGTCTTTGGATTAAAAAAAATCATAGTTAAAGGTATATAAAAAAAGTCGTCTATAATTTTTTAGCTACAATTTGCTTTGTCGCCCAAAATGTTCCCAAATTCTCGTAGCTGAAAACCATGGCCAATGTTTTTGGTAATTGTTGTTAATAGTTTTTTGCTAAACTTTATTTTTGTAACTAAAAATTGTTCGCAATGTTTTGAGGAATCGTTGCCAATAAGTTTGGCTATGCTTTTTTTTGTAGCTACGCTTTAAAAAATGTATCTAAATATTTTTAGCTATGTTTGTAAAAGTGTAGACAACTATTTTTAGCTATGTTTTATAAAATTTAGTCAATTTTTTAGCTACATTTTAACCAAATGTTATACAATTTTGGAATAAATTATTTGTTACATTTTTAATCTATATTATTGTATATAATGTATCAATATATTTTTTATTGTTAATTTATTATAAAAACATTGTACAAAATAATCGATAATTTGAAGCATTGCATATTAAAAGTATAATATCATTAAATTATATAAACAAAACAAAATTCTTTCTATACAATATTTTAATTACAACATCAACAATTCTTATAGATAAAATAATAAATATAAAGACCAGTTTATAAATTATAAATGCTGACATTATAAAAAAAATTATAACATAACTGCAACGATAAGCTAGGTTTGTCTATGTCGATGAACCTATAATAATCCAAAAAGCTTAGTTAAAATAGACTAAAAATATTGTGATTATTGAAACAATATTTTTTAATTAAAGCAAACATCATATGACATTACCATTCACGACAAAATCATTTAGCAGTTACATCTTCATCAATTCTGTAATCTGAGAAAAAAGAAATAAATTTGAATTGTAACACAAACAGAAATTAAAAGAAAAAAGTATAAGAGATGTAATTAATAACATTCACTTTCATCTTTGTTGTTATCATAATCTGGGCCCAGTATTTTTCTGAATAACTTATCATGTTTGACCAATTTTGTTCGAGTATGTTGTAATTCAATCTTAAGCGTCTTGTTTTCCTCTTGAAGTTATTAAATGATTGTTTTCTGTAAAGAAGTTGAAACATTTAACTTAGGGCCAAAGCCAAGCTTTTTACATAACCAAAATGTGTACCAAGCACGGTATTGCAAATGTCTTCTACATTGATCTCATTTCCCTCATACATTGATTTTTGTAACAACTCTTGCATCTTATTCTAAAATTAAAAAAGCAAAACCAATATTCAAATATTAGTACTTGCTATTACATTAGTAATAATCTTAAATATTAAACAAATTTTTGTACTTACATAGTTATTTTCTGCTTCTTTTGACATCAATCCTTTACCTTCCTTAGGTTAAGTGACTTTGTATAGTGCGATTCTATCACACTATTATCCATATAGTTCCTTCTCACTATGTTTTATGAAAGAAAAATACAAGGCACAATAAATAATATAGTGTTTATTGATATAATTATAAGCTGTAAACAAAGATCTTACATGTTCATTTCAGATGACTACAAATGATTTGCCTTCTCACAATTTTCCTAAATAAAAAAAAGATTAGGTAGTCATTAAATCATCTAACAAGATTAATGAAAGCAAATGGAAAGGGAAATGAAACAGACCTGAACTTTGGGGTCAACACAATAATCATAGAAATTATTCCAATTTTTAGGAGACATTCATTCGGGAACATGTCTTCGTGCCTTCGCATTAAAAGGAAAATATTTATAATACTAATGCAACTTATAACGACGATCCCTGGTCTTTTTTGAAATATTATAGTCACGAAATTTGAAACATCAGGGTTTGCTTAGGTATATAACTATATTATGTCCTGTTTACTAGATTAAATTGTGGATGGTTACTCATCCATGTCCAATCATATACCCTGAAGAAGCCTCTAACCAACCATGTCCTATCTCCAAAAGAAAGAGAGGTAAAATAAGATCAACAAGTATACGGGGTTCCAAAACTCCTAATGGTTTTCATTAATCTCTAGGCAGTGATGACAATGTTCGTTACAATATAAAAGTCGATTGAATTTGAGTCAAAATGAAATCGTTTTTGTTAATTAAATTTTTAACTCATTTAATAAAAAGATATCAGCTTAGCAATCTTATAAGGAATTCAATCAACCACTAAGAAGTTACATGCATTCAACATAATAAAAACTTTGACATACGTTAGTTAGATGCTATCAGTAGCCATAAATGTATGCCAAATAATTCATCTGTAAAAGCAACCAAGTTAGATCAAGCATACTAAGACATAACGTTCACTTTATATCACATTAGCCTGTTAAAAAAGAATTAATAAAGCATCTGCACTATAAATTGCAATTCGAAACAAGACAATACAAAATTAAGACAAAATGTGTTAAACAGCCACATTAACAGTATGAATCCTAATGTTAAATTCACGTTTTGAGTTTATCATATCAAGGTTTTGGAGAAATAACTCCATTTAAGGTCAAGAAGGACTTAGAATGGAAAATTTTACACAAATGCTTGTTATTTGATTATACCATTTAAATAAACATGTAACTGGCCATCAATGAAAAACTAATTTAAGTGTAGAATTAGGGTAGAATTTTTACAACTAACGGTTATGAAGTTTGTAGAGAGAAGAAGAAAATTTTCTAGAATATGTCAACTTATATTATTAGAAGCTTAATTGCTTCTATTTATACGATACACTCCATCCTCTATTTTACAAGTGATTACAAGTCTTCTGACTAATTCTACAACTAATAAACAAAATGCTAATTATAATTTACAAGTCTTCCTATTACTATTAGTCCCTCTGTAGCTACTGCTACTCCTTTTACATTCTCCCTCAAGATGAACATGAATATTAGTCAAATTCATCTTGCTAAGTAGTAGATTAAATTGTGTGGGATACAAGGCCTTTGTAAAAACAATGCCAATTGTTCACTCATCCTTATGAATTCTGGTTCAATTAGGTCAGTTGTTATCTTTTCCCTTATGAAATGACAATCCATTTCTATGTGCTTTGTCCTTTCATGAAGCACTAGATTTTTGGAAATGTGTATAGCAGACATATTGTCACAATAGAGGATAGTGGGATGTTTAGGTTGAATGCAAACATCTCTTAGAAGATGAGTCAGCCATGCGTTTTCACAAGTTGTGGAAGCCATCTCTCTATTCTCTGCTTTAGAAGAACTCCTGGAAATCATGTTTTGCTTCTTGGATTTCCAACTAGAAAGAGAATATCCAACGAATTTAAAATAATAGTAAGTGATTTCCTTGTTTCAATGCATCCTCTCCAATCACTGTCACAATAACCTGTCAATCCCAACTAAGATCATGCTGACATAAAAAGTCCTTTCTTCGATCTTCCTTTTAAATATTTTAGAAATTTAAATGTTGCACTAAGATAAACATCTACTGGTTTATCCATGTTCTAGGTTAAGACATGCACAACATAGCTAATATCAGGCCTCGTTAATTTTAGATACATAAGCTTTCCAACCAATTGCCTATACACAGTGTTAGAACCCGATCTCAAAACCGGATCCCAACCGAAAAAAAACGGATCAAAAGCGAAAACGAACGGAAACTTCCGAAAACGAAAAGCGGAAGCACAAAGAACGGTAGCGAAAGAACAGATGCAATTTTCGACATCCGAGAACTCAAACTCTAAACGAAAACAACAGGGTCGCGTTGACCTTAGACTAAAACAAATCCGAATTCCGGTATAAATTTTTTTTTCAATCTTTCTTTTTCATTTCCTTAATCAACCTTATACAATTAAAACAGACTAATTCATCTTCGTGCCAATCTCACATCATCATCTTATACAAACATACACATCCCAAAATTTTATCCATATACCAAAATTCTTATCTCATTTATAATAAAACCTATTCTACTTCTTACTTTGCCATAACCCGATTTTATCGAAAATCGGGCAGCATAACGGCTGTATTTTGTAC
>JANITW010000002.1:50826359-50839430 GCA_027564335.1 Erythroxylum williamsii
ATAATCTTTTTTGAATTATTATTATTATTTTATTTGAATGCATGCATATTATAGAATTTGATTTTAGAAAATTATTACTGTATAAGTAATTAGCATCATCCAAGAGAATATATATGGGAATTATGATCACCAATATAAGCCTAGTACATGCCGATCAACAAGCCTCTTATGTCTTATCAAAGACGCCTGAAGAATCATAGCCTACCCAAAAAGATTAATAGTAGCATTATGTTTGGCAAAATAGCCTGGGTCCAATTTGTTGTTCCCACCCCAGAGGTGGCTGGATCAACATCGTCCTCCAGCCACCTAATAAGATTACACGAAGGCTTGAATGCTCTCTCACATCTGCCAACAAAGACAGCCAGGGCAAGTGCTGAATATAAAATTTTTTAATTTAAAATTATTATTTTAATTAAAATTTTGCCCCATTAATTTAATTGGTGACAAAAAAATAAAAATGATAGGTACATTAAGATATCAAATAAAAAAAATCTGAGCCCATATATTTTTATTAAGATTACTATTATTTAGGCCCGTGACTTTTTAAACGAAAGTCTACAAATAGAGAAGTAAAAATTACATGCTTGATTTTTTTATTCAGATTTTCTACCATTTTGACTTCTTTATCACACTACTTTGTCTTTTTGGCTTCTTCTTTCCCTAACTTAAAGACTATCACACTCAAAGCGAAAAATAATAATCTATATTAAACGCAATTGTAGAAAAGATTCTCCCACAGGCCCACCCCATTTTACTATTGACAAGTAAATTTCCACTTCTTTTCTTTGGAAGAATGTGTAGTATGTATAATTTAGAAAGGAGTTCTTGTAAATTGTAATAGAGTTGGTACAAGAGACGTTTAGATTGTGTAGTACGTATAATGTAAGTTGTAATCATGTGATTCATTGGAAAAGAGACGTTTAGGTTGACGTTGGTGAAGTCAAAGATCTTTTTTAACTACAAAGAGATGAATGGAAATCATCCTATATAACGAAACGGTAATATAATATGTTGTTTTTTGAATCCTGAAAGTAGTGTTTTTATACTTGCCGGATCTTGAGTCTTGACTAGAAAGGGAAAGGGGAGGGACTGAGGAGATTGTTTTAGAGTGCAATCAAAGCGTATATTAATGTTTAAACTAACTTGATTGAATGACTTGGATTTTTATTGATGTACATAATTAGAATAAACTTGCTAAATTTGTTATACTAAATAATCGTCCATGTCTTTACTTGTATAATTTACAAATCCTTATGGTCTTGAAAACATATAAGTGGGATCTCATAAAGTACAACTTCAATGGCGGAGCATAATGGTTTCCAATGAAAATTTTGATAATTGTTTCAATTATTTTCTCCTTTTTTATTTACTATAATTTTTACCGAGCTAAGTATAGTTTCCACCCCAAAATTATTTGTCCAATTAATTAAATTACATAACAAAGATATTCGCTTTTGTATTATTAATTCCATTTTCAGGTATAGGCCTTTACTTTGAATATATTTAATTAGTATAGCAAATCAACCAATGTTTGCTCATGAATATAACAACACAATGGAGCAAGTAAAACTTACAAAGATAGATTATTATTGCTAATAGATGATTGGTTTAAAGTTTCTGAGTAGTATAGTACATCCTTTTCCATATCAAGTCCAATCATAGTATATATGAAAATTTTACTTTTTGTTTGTATATTTCGTAAATTTACATATGTGTAAAGTGCTTTTCAAATAGTTTTAATTAGTTAATTTTTTGTGAATAGATAATTTTTTATTTATTTTGTATTCAATTTGTCCTAAATTACTTAACTTTGGTTTTAGTTATGGACAAATTTCTCAAAAGGTCTTTTTTCAGTAATATAAGAGTACTTCAAATATTTTTCCCCTACTCAAAATAATTTCTAGATCAGTCCTTGTGCAAATGCAAAATTTTCGTACCGAATTAAGCTAGCAAACCAAACAGTTGATAGATGCATCTTTAGGGGGAATTAGAAATTTTAAGGCCCTTGAGGAATAACAAGATCATATAAAGAACAAAGTCAAGAACAACTACCAGCTAGGCAATTCAAGGCCTAGGATTAATCTAAGTAGCATTATAATGTAGATGTGGTGGTAAGGCAAAGTTAAAAGCTCTTAGCAAGAAGATTGATTATATAAGTGTAAGAGAACAGGTGGTGCAGGTCACGAGTTGTGAAATTTATGATAAGGAACATCCCAATCGTAAGTGTTAAGTAATTTATAATCAGGGACAGTAATTGGAACAAAATTGATTTTGTTAGGAACTGACCTTAGAATAATCCTTATAGTAATACTTACAATTTAGATGGAGGAACCATCTTACTTATTTTAGAGCAATTAAAGGAAAAAGGACCAATATCTCCTTTTAGATTTTAGTAACAACAATAGTAGTAAAGGAAGTCGAACCTCGAGATCCTATGAAAAAGTTTATTTCTATATTCAATGATTGCTTTCAAAATCAAGATGCCTCTATTTACAAATTAGAAGTTCAAATTGGATTGCTTGCCAAGCTTGTCTCTAAAATGTAATCTAATATTCTTCCTAGCAATATAAAGCCAAACCTAGGAGAGCAGGCAAAATGCAATAAACCTAAGAAATGGAAGGAAGTTAGAGGTTGACGAGCCTAAGGCAAAGGAGGAGAAACCTATTGCATAAGTGAATAAGGTTGACAAGAAAATGTGAGAGAAGAAGGATAAAGAAAAAGGGAAAGAAAGAGATTAAGAAAGAGGAAGAAAGTTATCTAGGAGTAAAAACCATTACTTCCGTACCTGGGTAGACAAAAAAAATATTGAAAGAAAGATCAATTTAGCAAGTTTTTGAAGTAGTTTAAACAAATTCATATTAAATATTTTTCTTTAAATCTTTATTATAGATCTCATGATACGTCAAATTCCTATAAGATCTCGAACAAGAAGAAATTTAAGGAAGTGTTTATAGTTGCTCCAAGTGGAGAATGCTTCGCCATTCTACCAAATAAGCTACCTTAAAGATCTAGGGACCTTTACTATCTCTTTTAACTTTGGTAGCTTACCAATTGATAAGTCAATATTAGAATTATGAGCTAGGATTAATTTCATGCATTGTTATATATTGAAAAAATTAGGATTAGGTGACCCTAATCCTTATCAGTGGAATTTACACTTGGTGTTGTTGTTGTTGTTGTTGATCCTAATCTAACTAAGATAAGCCTTCAATTTACTGATTAAGTATTCTAGGGGTATAATAAAGGATGTGTTAGCAAGGTCAAAAATTCATATTCCTTATGGACTTTGTAGTTTTAGATATGGAGGAAGATATAGATGTAGGATGACCATTCCCAACTGTTGTTAAGGCATTGACAAATATGCATGATGGAAAGTTATTCCTATAGGTAATAGATGAGTAACTAGTGCTTAGAAGATTCAAAACTATGAAACTTGCCTCTGATAATCATGCTACTTATTTTTGTTTAAATATGGTTGACATGAAATTATCTCATATTATATAGGGAATAATCACATAAAAATTTTATAGAGAAAAGTATCATATAAGAAAAAGACAAGGGAGAAAGATAGCCCTATCCTTGTGAGATAGCAAGGAAGGAAAAAGCTAACGAGTCTATAGAGACAAAAAAAGAATGTTGAAGGCAGTTATTACAAATTAAAAGAGTACCATCAAAACTTTGAGTAATAAGTCATTAGGGTACAAGTTAAATCGAAGTTTAACTAAATAACTTATAAAGAAGCACTTATTGAGAGACAACCCAATGATTAATTGTTTTTATTTTTATTTTATTGTATTTAAGATCTTTTTAATAGTTAAAGATGTTTTAGTAGTTTTGAATAATGAATTGTAGTACATTTTCATAAATTTTGGTTGTTTGATTAGCTTTATTATACTTGGAACTCATGCCTTTTAAGTTTTTTTTTCTTGTACAAATGAACATGGTATATGATACAGTGTAGTGTAACACCCATGTTCCCTAACACCCTTACATAGACCTTATTATATTGGAGCACGTCAAGCTATAGTTTAAAAGTTGAGAGTATTAAAAATGAACACAAGGTAGAACTTAACCATATACATCTTGTGTTGAAGAACACCCTCATGTATTAAACATACGATCTTGATGGTTGAAGAAGTGGTGACTACCAATATTAAACACGAGGATAACATAATAACATAAAGTGCTTGTATAGTCCATCTACTTCCAATTATAAGAGCATACATAAGACAAACCCCTATGTTAGACCATATAAAATGTTTACTTTTTTTTTTGTATAACACGAGGGAAACAAGGTGATGTGTTACATTCATGTTTTTATTGGCTATGGAAGTATAGAGCACCTTTTTTGAACACGGATATAACACATTACAGTGTATTTACCATGTTGTTCAACACATCCATATATAGAGGCCTTGTTCTTTCTAGAATGAAAATGAATTTTAAAATTTAAATAACAGATACTTAACACGAAAATATGTTCTCACTCTGTTTGTTTTATGTTTTTCTTTATTTCTTTTTGTGTCTATTCACTTAACCAATGCTAGACCTTATTCTCTCCATGATTACCTCATATTTTACTGATAGTGACTCATCGTTGTCCAATGTTAGCCTCTATAATCAATATACCCCAATGTAACCCCATTTAATCATTGTGTTATCCCTAAACGGATAGATTTTTGCTTGAGGTCTTACACACGACACTTAACATCTTATCATGTAAAGCTTATTTTATATGACTATTTAATGTTGTAAACAACACTTACGACTAAATTGTCTCACCTGCCCTTCTAATTTTCTCTTAATTAATCCATTTCCCTTTATTTTCTTAGCCTTAATTTGACATATTCGCCTTTTTGTCCTCCGTTTACTCACTAAATGCCTATGTTTTATAGTTATGTGCATCATTCTTCAATAAATACCAATTTCTATTGATTGGAGCATTGGTTGTAATTTTTTCATCCCCAATTTCTTAAGTTCAAGGTATAATTTTCCTCATAAGACTTACCTTCCATATTGGCATCAATTTTGAATTAATTAGAGGAAATTCCTTTGATTTTTGTTTAAGGTATTTTTGGATTATGTTATGGAGGACCCTTTTGGGTTAATTATGATGAATTTATTCTTGAATTTGAATGTAGACAAGTTCTTTGATTAGACCTATGCATGAAAATAGTTAAATATGATTTGTTTTTAGTATACCTTAGTATTGCCTATGCCTATTTAGATTAGTTTGTCATTGATAACTCTAATTGTAATTATCTTTGGTTATTAAATTTTTTGATGGATTGATGTGGGATATGATTAAATTGAAGAGTGTATTCGTAATATCATCTTGTCAATACATCCATGTGAATAGGGTTGCATTTATTAAGAATGCTTTATGGGGTGCTAACTGAATTCATAAGTGAATAGTTGTTCTTATCCTATATTCATGATGACATTACATTAAATTTGGTGCTTTGATTGTAAATGGATGTGTATGGACTTAAATGTTGAAGCTGAATGAATGTTTATGAGAGTTTTTGCATTTACCAATTATTAAGTTAATAGCATACTTAATTGTATATAGGGACATTATATTAGTTACTAAATTATCATTAAACATATTTTGGTGTTAGCTACTACATTAGACTCACTTTACACTTATCTCTCTGTAAATTTAATAATATCATTATTATGATGATAGGAAAACCTTTCTTTTTAGGTTGAATATCTATTATGATGAGACGATCAGTAGCTATGGCACATCATAGATGGGATAAAAAGAAGCTACACTACAAGAAGTAAAGAGTTGCATCTTTTTTCTCATGGGTAGTTACTTCTAAGGACCCCGAACCCCAGCACACACCAATAGCAGATATTCTACCCCGTTGTTCCCCTCATGAAGTAGCCAACTTATCCACTCTTCATTTTATAATTTCTTCAGAAGAAGTAATACCAGGCTCTACATACGAAAAAATTTAAGGTACCGTTGTACATAGACTAGGGGTCATAAGAGAACTAGACTTGGAGATTAGGGTGCAGAGGATAATCAAGTTTAACATCTGGATGTAGTTCTTCAATATTATAGAGATAATATATTAGGAGTTGGTGTTATAGTTTTATATGCGCATTTCAAGTTAATGACAGAAAATTACTTGGGATGATGACTCAATCATCCAATTTTAGTTAGTGAAATAATCTATCATAACAAATATAAATATGACATGTCGATATGGGGGAAAGGACTAAGAATGTCCATTCCCTATTAGGAATAAGGAATGAGATTTGAAATTGGTGTGTACTCATTTATATGTTTATAATGCAAGCTTGCATTCCTTTGGCACTTATCACACGTTTCCATATGATCCTCAGTATCTTTCTTTATGATTGATTAATAATATCCACAACTTAGCCTTTATTATCCTATGTGCCAATATGGATGCCCCTGGTGTGCTTCACATGATATCCATTAATCATAGTGTTTCTTATAGCTTGTTATATTAGGCTTTTTTCCCTCCTAATAATGTAATAAATCTCCCTCCTAGATATATCTTTACCATTGTGTTCCGATCCTCTATGGGTTCTTTTACAACATATGCCAGCATTTTGTCTTTATACCTACATATGATAACACTTACCTAACATACTTTTATTTGTGGCTTTTTATGATCACCCATATTTATCAACAAGTCTGCAACTATGTTTTGCTCCTAGGGTTTGAGTTTAACTTTGACTTCCATTACTTGGGTGCGCTGCATATACTTGCAATGATACTTATGTCAAGTTTCATTCTTAATCTCATATAACCCTTTGACCTAGTTTACTACCAACTGAGAGTTAGATTAAAATAAAATGGTTTGCAGTTTTAGATGGGTTGTCATTTTTTACCTCTCATAATAAAGCCTCATGCTCAACTTCATTGCTAGGCATTTTCAACTTATGCACTTGAATGTGTTTAATTTATAAGTCGTAAGGCCTTTGAATCAATAGTCCTACATCACTTCCTTTTTGTCCTAACAACCCATCCACAAAGCCACACATGGATATGCCTGAGTCTCATACTTTTCTTTTGATTTTGTAATGACTCATTGGATAAGAAAATCAACTATCTCCTATGTTTTGAGTATAGCCCTAGGAAAGTATCATATATCAAACTATCTTAGTTTGATTAATTGTTTGACTAATCTTACTAACCAATTTATGTAGCCTTTATCAAAATGGGAGGTCTATTTCTTTATTGATGACATGAGCTTAAAAGTAAGGGCTGGTTTTTGCTAAGACCAACACCGTGAAAAATGCTTTCTTAAGCTTGTTGTAGCATACATCAAATTCTTGTAGTATTTTATTGATATATCATATAGTTTTTTTTATTTACCTTTCTCACTTACTAACATAAGGCTTACTGCCTTAGAGGATACAACAATGTACATGTATAAAGTGTTAGCTATAAGATGGTGGATAACAAAGGTAGTTGTAGAGGGTATGTTTTTAACTACTGAAATGCGTGCTAACAATCGTCATCCCACACAAATTCATTTAAGTTCCTCGAAACCTTAAAGAATGACAATTAACAATCAACAAACTTAGAGATAAAACAAAACTAGTACTGCACCTTATTAATATTTGCACCTCCTTTACAAACTTGAGAGGGATTATGTTGACAATTGTATATATTTTTTGACAATGGATCTCAATTTTTCGTAAAGAAACAATAGAACCCAATAACTTCATTATAGATATACTAAAAAGTAATTAAGAAAAATGTTCTATTATTCTTAATTAGTAATGATTTGAGAATTCTCCAGTCAGATTAAATTGGAATAATAAAAGATTATTTATAAATTTTAGTTATAAATCAATTAATAGTTTATGAAAATTTTCGAAGTGGTGTAGTAGTTTCACAAAATCTAACACAATTAAAAACAGAAAATTAATTGAATGAATGTAAATAAAAAATCAACACCGAAATTTGTTAACACAGTTCGGTACACCTTGCCTATATCTACGAAGCCCTTACTTAACTTAACTTTCACCTGTGATACAACAATAGTTTTACTTAAGGCATTATAGAGTTGACTCCACTCAACCCTTGACACTATCTATTGTCCTCACAACGTGTGAAAATATTTTACATTCAATAGTACGACCGTCTTGTATTAACCTCAACAGAGGATTTTCTCATGAATGTTTAATGATAATGATATGAAATAAATAACTCAACTGATTAAATAATAACTATCATAAACAAAGGCAACACTTGAGATAAAAAGCAACTCCCTTAAATATGTCACTTCATCAACGAAAGAACGAGAAGTTATCAACTAAGAAATCTACTATAAACCTTTGATGTAGTCACTGAAATATCCCACGCACAACACACACGAAACGTCTCAAATCAAAAAACATTTCACCAAAACGTTAACCCAATAGAGTTGCAACAACCACGACAACTGCTAAAGTTTTTTTTGCATAAAACAACCAACAAAGACAGTAGCTACAAAGTCATGAAAACTTCTAGAATTTTTGCACACTAACACCAAAAATGGCAGTCACAAAATTACCCAAGACCACCCTTAATTGGCGTTCAATAATAGGAAAGAACGCAGTTGGCTATCAACAATTATTCAGTTCACCTATGTCACCTAATCAACAGAAAATGCAGCAACAAGATGTATTAATTATCAATATAAAATTAGTTGCAAAATCTCCAAAGTTGGCACTTCATTGACAATTAACAACCACCAAAGGAACATGTAAACCTAGAACAAAAGACAGATCCCAGATTCAACATATTTAATAATCAATCCAGCTCATAATTATATTTCAAAGGCTAGAGAAAGAAAAGAACGACTGCAAAATCACACACATTTGATGAAAGATGACCTTGCCAACAAAGTCGTGAAACCTTGACCAAAAATTCAGCAACACACCCACGTCAATTATCCATCCAAATCACGTTAAACACACATTAGAAAAACAACTACTTAGGCTTCCAAAAAGAAGGATAACTCTAATAAAAACGCATCTGCTAAAAATCTTCAGTCAAGGGTGACGTGATCAACTAAGAAGTTTGCAACAAAATGGACTTCTATCATAACTCAATCAGCTCACAAAATATTGTCAGTAATATCCCTTGGATATCCAACAGCTATAATCAAATTAAAATTCTAAAAGATCACCATTATCTCACAATAGGATATACATGCTAAATACCTTCTTAATTAGGATTTTAAACTTCTCAAACTTGTCTTGAAAGAGTCCCACTTAAATATAACTAGGTCTAATTATCAAATAATGTCTAAAATTAAATATTAAGATATCATATCCTATATCTTAATAGTTCACAAGAATGAACATGATTAAATTTAAATATAGTAGACATTAATTTTGTAATCTATGTCCAGTTGGAATATTAGAAGATGAAAGGATAAAATTACACTTTATGACTATGCATAGATAGATTAAATCAAACTATTTTGTCATTCCTAGTATTTGGATGAATATGTCATGATGTTAGATGCTAATTTTGATCAATGATTATAATTATTAAAATTGAAGGTTAAAGATAAATTAAAAAGAGTTTTAATTTATTTAATTATAATTATAATTACAAAATCACTGTATAAATATTATGAACATAATGAATCACATATATAAAGCAATTAAAGAGAAAATTAATGTAAATAAAATTAGAATTCATTGTGAAGTTAAAAAACCTTCAGGGATTAAATATCATATAGTTTCTTTATTAAGATTAAATTATAATTATAATTAGAGTTGACCTTTAATTATAATTTATGGTTTAATTTAAGATAACTTTAAAAGAAACCTTAGTCTCTCTCTATAAATTGGAAAGACATAAGGGAGCCAGTACTTTTGTCAATCACTATCAAAAGTTGAGTTTTCCTTCTTTACTCTATGGGTGTTGTTAAAGGTTATATAATTGGATAACTTGTGGTTGATGATTTCATTGAAGAAAAAAAAGTAATACAAGATACCAAATCATGTTTGCCTTTAACCCTTTTATTTCTTAATTCTTGTTTCAAATTATTCTCTTAAGGTTATCTTTAGGGAATTATAAAAGCTTTTTTGTTATGTCCATGCTTTGGTCCCAGTTGATTTTCCAATAATGGTAATATAACTTCCTTTAATCATTGAACTTTATTATGTTTATTGATTATTATTTATTTGATAAAGTTCTAAGACTGATGCAAAAGTTGCATTTTTTGTCTTTTGGGTTTATTATTGCTAGAAAAACATTGATAAATATCACATTATCTTATATTTCTAAAACACATTGATGGATGACCCGTAGTCCTCTTTTCTGTTTCTATAGTCTTGCAAACAAATTGATAAACATGGTTTGAATGATTAATTAAATAGTTTTTAATTATTTATTGAAGCATTGAAAGATGATCGAAGCATCTTCTAGACACCATTAATGACACTAGTAGCCATCAACATTGGGTTATGAGGCTAATAGAAAAAGTAGTCGTTAGTAAGAGAATGGCGCTACCTAATTGATAAGCTACCAATGAGAGAGAGGTGATGAAGCTAAATGAATTGAGAGTCATGACAAGGAATTCTTTGGGAAAACACTACATAGACAAATAAGAGCCAAAATGGATAAGGAAAAAGCATAAAGCAAAAGTAATTGTGGAAAGGGGGAGCATGCATTTGACATATTTGCATATGCCAATCAACACCTAGAGCTTCGAGTAAGATACATACAATGCACATTCCTAATAGAAAAGCTTCAACATGTAAGTGTTTTAAATCAAGCCAAGATAACACCATTAAATATGAGCTTAACCTAAAGCTCGGTCAATCAAGATTTGGCCTATTAACTTTTGGTTAGGTCAGGTCAGATCGCCACAAATATCACTAGTTTTAGTAAGAATTTAGTTACTGAATTGATATAAGAATCATATAAGGTGTGATTGATAAGTATATTATTTACTTAATTTAATTTGATTGGTTTATTGAGAAAAATAAGGTCGATTAAATTAATTAAGATCTTATTTCACTATAAATTATTTAATAATTGCTTAATTAATAGTGAGGGATGTTACAATGTCTAAAATATTAGGTCTAACCAAATAACCTATTATTTGGTTTTGTAACATAAACTAATACTTTCTTTATATATACATATATATTTGGTTATTAGATAAAATGACTAGCAAGTTACCCTTGAGGAGTATTATAGACTAGTAAGCTTATTAGACCTAATTTCTTAAATTGATTTCATAACTTAAGAATTATTCTCAAGCAACAAAGTAAGTTATATGTTCTTGACACTAAAATTTCATTACAGCCTGATGTGAATGACACTACAATCAATGATATGTCTTTTTCCATTTTCTCAAACTCTTCAACTTTTAGTATCTTGCAATATAATTGCTTAAAAACCCCGATCCAATGACTTAAAGTTACAAACATATCCTTCGGCAAACACTGACGTATTCCAACAGGAAGTAACCATTGCAAAAGTATATAACAATTATGACTTTTCAACCTCGAAGGATAATACTATGTACAATAAGCATCATTAAAGAATCATTTATGTATAAATTCATATATTTAAACAAATTTATAGAGTTTAAATGCATTAGTTATTAAAACAAATTTATAAAGAAGGCAAATGACAAAATATAAAAAATCATATAAATGTCAATTATAATTAACTTTAGGATTATTAAGCAAACTTTCCATTAAAAATTATCGTTTTAGCATTATTATTTTTAAGAATACTATCACAGACAAAAATTCTTCAAATTTTCTCTAAGAAATACATAAGATATAAAATCTTTATTATTAATTTTTGGCGACAATTTGCTAATTGGTCGCCACAAGTATAACTTTTAGCCACGATTAACGTGAATCATCGTAAAAGGCTCCAGCATTATCGACAAATTAAGCAAGTCGTCACTAAATGTTAATAATTTTGCAAATATTAGAAAATTTCATCATAAAAGAGATTTATTTAGCGACGATTATGTAAAGCATCATAAAAACTTTGACTTTCTGCGACGAATCTAAAATTCAATGCCAAAAGCTAACTTTTGGCGATGATTTCAAAATGTCACCAAATGTTTATTTTGTTGTAGTGTATATTAATAAAATCTCCTTTAAACACTTAATATTTATATGTTTTTAATTTTTTAAAATTCAAAAATATTTTCATTAATTTAATAAGTATTTTTAAGTTTCGTATAAGAGATTAATAATAAATAAAGATATAAAAGTAGTTAACGTTAAACAATAAAGCATACAAAAATTGAAAGTTTCACTCGATTACTTTGAAAACAATATGACTTCACTTTAATTATGTATTTTTAAATAAATATAAATTTAATAAACTAATTTAAATAACAAGTATGTTTAACTAAATTAATCATGTCCTCAAGTCACTAGTTATTTTATGCTTTTGTATAAGTCATACAAACATATTTTTTAAAATTTTAGTACCTAATATGACATTTAAATAACATTATATTATTTATGTTACATAAAAACTTAATTTAGTAAAAAATTTTGGAGACTAGATTATTTATAACCTTTCAAGTAAAGGACACGAGGCTCTTTTGTAACTTAAATAATTTCAGAAAACTCTATAATTTATATATTTTTTAAAAAGTTTCATACAAGTTTTATTTCTAAAAGAACTTTCTCTTAAACTTCCACTAAAAAATAGCGACAAAACACATATAATGTGAACATCATAAGTAAACCAATCAAATGTTGCTAGTATAATGAACTAACCTAGCTATTAAACCTAACATGAACTAATTAATTTCAATCGAAACTAATAATTTATTATAGTTATCTTAAATTATTAGTTTAAGTAATATTTAATAGAAACAAATAAAATTTAAGAGTTGAGTTGAGTCATCATATTAATAATATTTTTATTATAGTTATCTTAAATTATTAGTTTAAGTAATATTTAATAGAAACGAATAAAATTTAAGAGTTAAGTTGAGTTAATAGTATTTGATTGGTATATTTATGGTATTCATATGTGTATATTTTGTCGTTATTTTGTGACTGAAGTTTGTGATAATAAGTTAGTTTAGAAAATTA
>JANITW010000002.1:50841293-50852511 GCA_027564335.1 Erythroxylum williamsii
ACCAATCCAATTGTCAAACCAAAATAAGGCTTTTTCTCCGTTTCCAACCATGCAGCATACATCACTCTAGACAGAATTCTTTAGAAGGATCAATTTATTCAGGAATTAGGAATGAGAAAAATTGCTAGTGTTTTTGTAGATACACCTTCCCTTGAGAGAGTACGAATGGAGCCATCGAATTTATACCAATTATCCTGTAATATCCCCATAAGCGCCTAAGAAAAAGAACTTGATTGGTAAGTTTCAATGGAGAGATATTTAATCCCCCTTCAGCTTTAGGAACACATAGCTCAGCTATATAACTTTTGGAATATCTCTGGCCCCATTGGAATGACCCCAAAGGAAGTTCCTAAAGAGTCGTTCAACTATTTTGATAACATTCTTGGAGAGGAAAACATGAGAGCTTCAATAAATGCGGAGGGAATTAAGGACAATTTTAACTAGTTAAAGCTTTCTCACAAAGGACTGAAATTTGATAACCCAAGAATGCAGCCTTTTTTGAATTTTTTAATAAGAGGAATGCATTCAGCAAACCGAAGCCGCCTTGTGGAGATGGGAAGTCCCAAGTATAGTAATGATGGAGGCTTCGTCTGCACACCAATGAGGGAAGCAATTGTGGACTCAAGAGGTAAGGCTCCTTGGAATAGGATGAAATGACCTTTTTGGAGATTGACGTGTAGCTCAAAAATTCTAGTGAAGAGGTCCAAAGACCATACGAAGACTCCAATAGAGTCCAAAATGTGTAGCTCACAAAGAAATGACTTTGCTAGTTGCTCTCAAGCATCAATTATGTCTTTTTTTCTAAAAGAAATGTTACTATGGTTATGAGAATTAAAACATTTTTTATTTTCCACCTTCTATATCACTAAGTTATAGATTTATAAATTAAATATACCAAAACTTTCGTCTCAATTTAAAATCTTGAAACTCCACTTTCGATCTTCCACATTTTAATACTTCGGATTAAAAAATAGTTGTATAGAGCAATATCTTATAAACTTAATTTACTATAAAATATAGTGGCGCAACTTCTATATCATTAAGTCAAAGATTCATTGATTAAATTACACAATTGTTGCTAACCTTTAACCGACATTTTAGAATTCCATTTCAGCCACGAGTCCTTTTAACATCTTTATAATTTGTAAAAGGACTCAAATATACACTCGTTTAAAAGAAAACTACTTTTAATTCCTACTCTATTGTAGTCCACATTAAGGCAAATAGGTCTAAATATACTCAAGCTACTTTAACTGCGATGCTTTCTAAGAATCCTTGAGATCTTCTGATAAAACATAGTTAATTTAACGAATTCTCGAATAAGACTAATTGTGAGTTGGTTACCTTTTGGAAATGCATCGATCAGTACTGAACTTGATTTTATTCGAATGCCTCCAGTAAATACAATAACGACAAAAGCTAGTAAGGAGTTGACTGTAAGTTCGGCATTTTTTAATGCTCGGGAGTCTCTATATACAACTGAAATTAAGTTGAAAAGCTGTGAGAAGTCGGTGTACTTTGCTCTTGAAAATATGACTTTTCTCCCATAAAATAAAACCCCCGTGAACTGATGTCCTTTGTGCTTGTTTTCCAATCGAACTTTTAAAATGTTCATTTGTTTCTTTCTTAATTTTTGTATGTAAGGGACAAATTATTAACCCTCTAATCCCTAATTAAGGTTTTTATTAAAGGGAAAGCTTCAGAGGTGTTTAAGGAATTAATAATTTCTTAAGATCCAAAGGCATCTCTTACCAACTATATACTTGTCCAAATAAAGTAACCAATTAATTTTGATTCACAGAATTCCAAAATAAGCCTAATCTTTAACTAATTTTATGTAAGTATGCATCAAATTTCCAATTAAGTAGTCATCAGTGGTTGTGTCATATGACATTTCTGAGGTGGCAACCACCAATTTCTCCACGGTTTGGAGCAAAATTAATTGGCTTTGGTACTATTCCCGTGCACAAATATATTTTTGTCTAAATAATTCAAGATGAGAATGGGCTAAATTGAATATGCAAGATCGATTTACGTGGTTTGACCATTTTGCCTAGTCCACCAGCAAAGACAAGAGAGTATGAATAAATTGGTGTTTAACTCTTAAGCCAAATATCCGGAAGTAGAGTCCAGATCCTCTGTCTAATATTATGGTGTCTTATTGTGTTCAATAAATTTCAATCATTTATTTATATGGGTCTCGTATGAATTCCGCGTGGATCTCGCAAAATAAATGGTTGAAATTCTATGAGACAGAATGACACAGAGTAATATTAAACAGATGATCTTTTCTCCCAAAATTACACCTCTTAAGTGTTTATATAATCGCATAACAACAAATGAGAGACCTGTGTCTAAAACTTCATGTACTACATATATTTATAGGCACATGGAGTAATGAAAGTCATAGACAAATCCCAAAAGATTTGCATGAAAATTTTGGTCACTTCATGCGTGCATTTTGTGTATAAGAACGGTGTCCTAAAGATGTCAACAATGCGGTGCTATTGATTCTTTCTCCTTCACTTGCCAACTTATTTTTCAACTTGTAGACATTTTTTTCAACAGGCTGTGTGTTCCGTAGCCTCTTTTGATGCGATATTCAGCAGCCATTTTCACTCGCAATGTCCAAAAAATCACCTTTAGCGTCAAACACTAATGTATATCCCCTGCGATATTGTTGTTTTCCAATATATAACCTCCTTCAATAACTCCTTTGGTTTGACAATTCGTAAAGCAGCTTTGCTTTCAAATAATGTTATGTCTATCGAATTTAACCTTTAAGCATGTATGTACAGGAATGATAAGAGTTACGTACGTCCAAAGATTATCTGCATTACTGTATTCATTGAGGCAGTGAAAATGGTTGAAACCTGGGAAGTGATTACAACTGGATCAGCCATACCTGTTGTGAAAATTCAAAGCAAGAAACCCTCGCTCCCTTTCTCAGTCTCTCTCGCTCTCTCTCTCTTCTCTCGCATTTACACCTCTCCCTCCCCACCATAAATGCTATTGCACCCTCTCAATACGCTCTGCAATAACTCCTTTGCTGCCACATACTCTCCACCTGTTCCCTTTCTTCTCCTGTTTCTCATCTTCTTCAATTTCCATCTTTCCCTTTCCTCTCTGTCTCTCTCTTCTGTTTTCTTTTTTACATGGTCATCGTTTGCTCTCTCTCTCTCCCCCCTCCAGTGCCCTATTCTTTGTGCTGTTTATGTCACCAACTAAACAAACTGGAGAGCAGACCCCTCAAGCTCTAACAGCTATCTTTCTAGTTCCTCCTAAATCTTAGAAGCTAATCAACACTTGTTTTATTCGACTATCCCAAGAACCTGAGAGGGGTTTCGCCTTAAAGCTTTTGTGCTGGTAAGATATCACACTGACTTAAATAATCTTTTTCAGCATCGAATACCTGTAAATGGTAGTCCAAGTCCGCCATTGACGTCTATCTGGAAATATCCAAGATCCTACATTTATCTATTTCATACATTTTTTTCATCTCCTAGATTTATGATTTTAGCGTTAATGTCTCTTGCAGATAGGGTCGGAGAGAGGGAGAGAGAAAGAGAAGGGTATGAAATGAGATTCAGCGAGATCTTAGTGGGCGTTACATTCTTGGGAGTTGGGGTGTTGAAATTGTTGGCGGTGTCAAAGGGGTTTACTCAATGTCAACTCTTGACGCTATAATTTCCAATTGTAGTCTTGTGGCACGTAACACTAGATAGGCTTTAGACTTTTTCTTGGTAAACCAAAATCCAAAGTCATTTGCGAGCTTTTACTACTTGTATTAATCTTGTTAGCTTGCTCAGACAACTTCAAAAGAAGCTCTTAAGCTAACCCCACAAATACTAACCTTGACCATTACATATTAAACACCAACCAGACAAGAGCAAGAAAAGAGAGAGATGTCTGTTGCTTAGGGTTTGTGTGGAACCGACCTTCCGTTTACGATGGAGTTTGAGGGAGAAGAGAAATTACAGGATTCCTCTCCTCAGCACAGCGAGTAAATCAAGGTGCAGTCTTTCTTGTTCAATTTCTCTCTCCATATTTTCATTTCTCCCACAAAGAATTGTTACTCTACTTCTTTAATCTTCTGCTGATCCTCGACCATGTCTGTGGTTATATTATTCCACGGATTCTTTTTCTGTCTCTTTTGGATCTAGCTTTCTTCGTAGTGGTGGGACGATTCTAGTTTAACTATTTTGGTATTTGATCATCATCACCTCGATGTCCCATCCTTTCACCGAATGAAATATGCTTCTCGGACCACCTATGTACTTAAACTTGGAAGACTAGGCTTTTCAAGAAACATTCTTCGTGTATGAACGAAGAAGAGATTTTGTGTGTGTGTGTGTCAAATCCGAAGAGACAGAGAGAAGGCTTGCTTGTGTTTCAGGTCTGCATATACGTTCCTACAAGCGCTGCTTGTGGAATACAAATCACATGCCTTAAAAGGTTCAGATATCTAACTAATATATTTTCAATAAAAAGGCCTGGTTTGGTTTTTCTTGTTAGTCCTCTCTTAGTGTAAGTAAATCCTTACCAACTAAAGTTCTTGAGCATTTATTAACATGCCATATATCTGCAGTGGATTATTCTTTTCCTTCCATTATCTGTTGTGAGTACAGATTGAAGGGCATAGCTTCAAGATTTCTGTAGTTTAAGATTTATCAACATGTTCCAACCAAACATGTTTGAGAGCCACCATATGTTTGATATGACACCAAGAATTTCCGAAAGTGATTTGGGGAAGCTGAAGGATGATGATTATGAGACTAAGTCAGGCACCGAAACAAATGACCATCTCTCCGGTGATGAAGATCCCAACCAACGCCCTAAAAGGAAGCGTTACCATCGGCATACACAACGTCAAATCCAAGAGATGGAAGCGTAAGCAATTGCAGTTTATGAAGTCTTCTTAACTTTATATATTGGATGGAAATGGAGGTGTAACAAGTTTTTAATAACCGTGTCATGCCAATGACTGAGCTCTTGGTATTTTTGACGTTTCCAGTTTTTTCAAGGAGTGCCCGCATCCTGATGACAAGCAAAGAAAGGAGCTCGGTCGCGAGTTAGGATTAGTGCCTTTGCAAGTCAAGTTTTGGTTTCAGAACAAGCGCACCCAAATGAAGGTTGTGGGATCTTCTATGATCTACTTTCCCCTTCATTGTGACTCCTACCTTATTATGAATTAGTAAAAGCTTGGTGACACGAGAAGAACCCTTCCTTCCTTGTGTTTTTAATATATCCAACTTACAAAGACATCGATTTAAATTTTAAGGCTATTTATTGGTGTTTTAAATTCATTAGTTACAGAATTTCCTTTTTTCTTTTTCCTTTGGTTCCCCTTTTTTTTTGTTTTCAATTCATACTTTACGCAAGAAATATGATACACTACGCTAATATTTAGAACTTTGTTTCCAACTATGAAATTAGCTTCCATTGCTAATCATTGTATCTGTTGCAGGCTCAACATGAACGTCATGAGAACTCAATTCTCAAGGCAGAAAATGAAAAACTTCGCGCAGAAAACAGTAGGTACAGAGAAGCCCTAAGTAATGCCTCATGCCCCAATTGTGGTGGCCCAGCTGCTCTTGGTGAGATGTCCTTTGACGAGCAGCATTTGCGAATCGAGAATGCTCGTTTAAGAGAAGAGGTAACTAGTGGAACACTGGAAGAAATATAATGTTCGATTATTGTTGAAATATAAAGGGGTTTTATTTGTTCACATTACAGATTGATAGAATATCCGCAATCGCTGCCAAGTACGTCGGCAAGCCCTTGGCTTCTTTTTCCCAGTTTGCTCCAAATTTACCTCCTAGGTCTCTTGATCGGGGACTTGGAAGTTTCGGGACGCAAACTAGCTTTGTTGGCGACATGTATGGAGCTACAGATCTTCTTAGGTCGGTTACTAGCCCCACGGAGGCGGAAAAGCCAATCATAGTTGAACTTGCTGTTGCGGCGATGGAGGAACTCATGAGAATGGCTCAGACTGAGGAACCATTGTGGGTTCGTGGTGAAAATGGCACTGAGGTGCTGAATGAAGAGGAATATCTGAGAACTTTCCCTAGGGGAATTGGGCCAAAACCATTGGGATCAAGGTCTGAAGCTTCGAGAGAAACTGCTGTTGTTATTATGAACCATGCTAGCCTTGTTGAGATTCTCATGGATGTGGTACGTTTTCGTCATCATGGATTGGAAATTGGAATCAATATGAATGCAGAGATATTTAGATGAATAACTAAGTGCTGCTTTATGCAATATTGTTTTCCAGAGTCAATGGTCCACTGTGTTTTCCGGTATAGTATCTCGGGCAATGACCCTGGATGTTCTGTCAACAGGAGTGGCTGGGAACTATAATGGAGCCTTGCAAGTGGTAGTCAATATGTTGAACTTCTTCAGTACACTAATATGGTTTGTTTGCATTTTGATCATTGCATTATTAACTTGAAAAGAAAAAAATTTTCAGATGTCAGCAGAATTCCAAGTACCTTCGCCACTCGTCGCAACTCGAGAAACTTACTTTGTGAGATATTGTAAGCTCCACGCTGATGGGACTTGGGCAGTGGTTGATGTTTCCTTGGATAATTTACGCCCTAGCCCTATATCCAAGAATAGAAGGCGACCATCAGGTTGCTTAATAGCAGAATTACCAAATGGTTACTCCAAGGTAGTAATTCCAACTCTTTATTATTATTCTTATCATAGAAAATTGAATTCTATCTAATAGTAAACCGTGATGTATGGTTGTGCAGGTGACCTGGGTTGAGCACATTGAAGTGGACGATAGATCGGTTCATCATTTATATAAAAATTTGGTTGACTCTGGTCTTGCTTTCGGAGCAAAACGTTGGATGGCAACCTTAGATCGACAATGCGAACGTCTTGCAAGTTCAATGGCAGTTAATATTCCAGTGGGAGATCTTTGTGGTACTTATAGCCGTTCCTCAAATCCACTTGATGAATATTATGTGTACTGAATAATCACACTTACATCTTCATTAATTGGCAGTCATAACAACTCCAGAAGGAAGGAAGAGTATGTTGAAGCTGGCTGAAAGAATGGCAATGAGTTTTTGCACAGGCGTTAGTGCTTCTACTGCACACGCATGGACAACATTATCAGCAACAGGCTCTGATGATGTAAGAGTCATGACCAGGAAGAGTATGGATGACCCAGGCAGGCCTCCCGGCATCGTTCTCAGCGCTGCAACTTCTTTTTGGATTCCTGTTCCACCTAAGAGAGTGTTTGATTTCCTCAGAGATGAGAGCCAACGAAGTGAGGTAATCAAAGCCTAGCAATTATAGCAATTTCAGTTTGTTGTTGTCGAAATAAAATTGGAAAAAAATATAAAGAAATTAATGTTTTGGTGAATTCACAAATTTTCACCCAGAAGCAAGGATAATCGTATAGTACTCTAAACGAAAGAATTGTACATTGTTCATAGTGACAAATATTTCTTTACTAAATATTATTACAGTGGGATATCCTGTCAAATGGTGGGGAAGTTCAAGAAATGTCTCACATAGCTAATGGACGGGATCCTGGAAACTGCGTGTCTTTGCTCCGTGTAGATGTAAGTTGAATGAAATTGTGTTACAGCTTTTCTTTTACATAATTAAACTTGCAGTCTGATATTTGCATGCAAACGCCAAAATGTAGAGTACAAACTCAAGCCAAAGCAACATGTTGATACTCCAAGAGAGCTCCACAGATTCTACAGGCTCATATGTAATATATGCGCCGGTGGACATTGCAGCAATGAACATTGTACTGAGTGGTGGAGACCCAGACTATGTCGCGCTACTTCCATCAGGTTTTGCCATACTTCCTGATGGGCCTGAAACGAGCTCTGGTGGAGGAATTAGCGCTGTTGGATCTGGTGGCGCATTAATCACTGTTGCTTTTCAGATCTTAGTTGACTCAGTCCCAACTGCTAAACTCTCCCTTGGATCAGTAGCAACTGTAAACAGCCTAATTAAGTGCACAGTTGAAAGGATCAAGGCCTCAGTTATGGGCGAGAATGCTTAACCCTGACTGAATTTTCGTAAGTTCACCCTTCTCCTCTCATTTACATTTTTTTATTTCTTTTTAATTCAGAGAGCAATTTAACAGTGTTCTTTTCTATCCTTCACCCTGAGTTGGAGGGAAGGGGATCCTCTGTCCTCCTTCTCCTAGCCCTATTTTAACCCTCTTTTATTTGAGTCATCCACTCAAATAGGTCTCATCTGAGTGGATGATTCAAATGAGAGAGGGCCAGAATAAGGGGTCCCCCTTCTCCTAGCCTTATTCTAACCCTCTTTTATTTGAGTCATCCACTCAAATAGGTCCCATCTGAATGGATGATTCAAATAACAGAGGGCCAGAATAGGGCCAGAATAAAAAATCAGAGGATCTGACCCCGAGTTGGAGATAGTACCTATAATATCTAAATAGGGATGATATATCTTATCATTTTGGAATCTCCTTACTCTAATTTGGGACAGAACATATTTCCTGTCACAAACGATATGTTTCATTATTTTGGCAGCTAGCCCAGCTTAAGTTAGAGAAAGGCATGACATGTCATATCATCTTGTAAGAAAATTATCTGAAACGTGTTCACATTAATCTGCATTGTAACCAAATCGTTACTATAGGTGCATTATCAGAGTTGTACTATGTCTATATGGTGGCAATTAGCAAAGCCAATTGCTGTCGTTGTATTGATTGCAATTAACCGAAATGCTGAAAAATCATAGTCTCATTAAGCTTGCTTAACGTCAAATATTTGTTGCTTATAACAGTACCTAAAGGACATGACTAAAAACCCTAATGCCTAGGAGGAATTTTAGTTTCATGAAGTCGTAACATATATAAAAGCCTACGGGATCAATAAACCAAACCAATGTCTTTATTCTCTTTTCATTATGTCATTTTGGTATCAGTCTTCTAACCCTATGCAATGTTCTTCTGCAGCTAGAACAAGAGAAGGAAGAGAAGCGGAACTGATCAAGAAAAAGAAAAACAAACGATCTATGGAGTAAGCTTTAATTACAAGGAGTATGATGTTTGCTTCAAATACTTTATTAAAAACAAAAAAACACAAAAAGTGGAAGTCAAGAACGCACCTTTCATGATCCTTGCCTTAGTGGTGCGTGTCTGTCAAAGCAAGGGTTGTAGGTTCGGGTATTGACTTCCTTTGCCTAACAAAGATGAAAGTAAACTCTCGTTGTTGTTTTTGTATTCGCTACCGTTTTAAGTTGTCTCTTTGTGAGTGGGGCTTGTTAGTTAGGAATAGCCAGTGTTATCTGTATTGGAATAATCAATGCTTTGTCCTTCTCTTATCTGTTTGATGTTGTTTGCTGTTTCGTCTGTCCGTTTCAGAAATCATACACCTCGTGTCAAATGGTTTTCATGGTTTCTCGAATCTTATCCACACGCGCAAATAATCTTAACTAAATTTGCACGTGTGATTAAATTTCTTCCTCCTGTCATGTTAAAAAAAAATCCTGTGATAACATGAAATAAATTAACCATATATTGTCTATTAATCATGTATTTAACTAAATATAAATATAATTTTTCTTAATTTTTTTATTATCTAATTAAACTGAAGTAAAACTATATATCAACCTTTATTTAACAAGAATTATATAAAACCTATTCACAATAAGAATAAATATAAATTTAAGTAATATAAACAGGTATAAAGTATAAATAAAATTTTTATTTTTATTTCTTCACTAACTGCAACCTTCTAAATTTGGTGGTGCATCATCAACAGTAAACAACAATTTCCTAAAAGATTTTGAAGTAGTAATAGGTATGAATTACAAGGAAAGGAAGAGTGAGCATATTAATAGTTTCTGGGCTTCTACTTGAATGCCTTTATTATAATCGAAATGATGATAGAAACTTCTACTTATTAATCCATAATCAAAAGAGAAACTTCGTATGTTTTCCTACTCCTACATTGTATTATTAGCGTAGGATAAATTGTAACTTTTTTGCAAGTATAGCTTAGAAATAAATGTTAAATGACAAGGTAGTTTTTCACAAGTCCAATAATGTGTGTATGCTTATATATATTCAGTCTTCCAAAGCCAATTGATTTTCATTCAAATACTTGAAATATCAATCACCTACCCCACCCAATATATATATATATGGCTTAGGAACACTGAAAATCTAATGCATATATGGCTCAGGAACACTGAAAATCCCTACCTTACATATATATATATGTGTGTGTGTGTGTGTGTGTGTGGCTTAAGAACACTGAAAATCTAATGCATATAGCATTAGTAAGTATGTTGTGTGTAACATCAAATGTTGGATATATAGGACACAACACAAGAAGAAAAAGGAAAGAAACGCATGATCCTATCAACAAATTTGATTGTAATATCATCTTCAAAAAGATCTAACACCTCGAGGATGAAATCTTCCTTTTTCTTTGAAAAATTTTAGGTTGTAATAGTTTTGCAAAAATCTCCGATTTGACCGCAGTTGCTTATAATTGTAATTGTCGGTTACTTGATATAAAACAACTATATCAGTAACTGTTAATTTTTCAACACAAACGAAAATAGATAAATAAACATATAATTAAACAAATCAACACCCAAGGATTTGGTAACGTAATTCGGCACACCTTACCGACTGCAAGGCCCTCACCTAGTTTAATATTTTCACTAACGACAATAGTTTTTATAAGGCTTTACTGAGTCAACACCACTTAACTCTTGATAATATCCCTCGTCCTCACTATCGGTAAAAGTAATTCACACCCAATAATTTAACCATCTCGTGTGAACCTCAACAGAAGATTTTCTCAATAATGATTGATAATAAAACAGCTTAAGTGATTGAAATAATAAAGACATAAACAAAGACAACACTTGAGATTAAAAAAAGCAACTCTCCTAGATATGTCACTTCATCAACGAAAGAACAGAAAGTTGTTCACCAAAAAGTCTCTTGTGAACCTTTGATATAGTCATTGAAACATCCCACACACAACAGCCACAAAGACATCTCAAATTAACAAATGTTTTATCACTGAAACGTTAACCCAATAGAGTTGCAACAACTATGACAATTACTGAAGTTTTTTGCGCAAAATCAACAAAAAAAACAGCAACTGCAAAGTCAAGATAACTTTTGGAATTTACGTACACCAACACCAAAAACTACAGCCACAAAATTAACACTCCATCGACAATGAATAGCCTA
>JANITW010000002.1:50882798-50893038 GCA_027564335.1 Erythroxylum williamsii
CTTGAACTCAAAGATTGTAATTTGATTTGAAATGTTAGTAAAGCTTTGTAAAACTCATCTTTTGGATATTAATGATTATGGATGTGTTTGTTTTAACCATGAAAGCAAGTTTTAAGTTTGTTCACGATGGGTCCATCGAGCTTCCGATGGTCTTTTTCCTTATTCGTTTAATTTACTTGTTCCACCTCACGCATCAAGCATCACGCTCTCATGTCTAATGTTGGGTCTCGGAAACTGGGTCCAACGGTGCTAATATTAATAACTATTTTAACTTGTTAAATGCACTTTTACACTTGTTGTTGAACTTGAAAATCACTTCTTTTTACAGCAACTTATAAAGAGGAAATGTGATGCTAAAAAGTCCGTAATGAATCACAACTTGAAACTTGCATGTCCAAGAAAAGAACAAACTTTCAAACGTTAACAGTGTAAGGAAGAGACTGAATAACATCAAGTTTAGCTTTATTTACCTCCAAAACTTTATTTGAAACAACATGTCATAAAATAATACCTTGTTCCAACAAAAATGACACTTTTGAAATTTAAAAACTAGGTTATTTTTTATCCATCTATGCAATATAAGTGTTAGATTGTGTAGGAAACTATCATCTATGAATGGTAAAATCATCTATGAAATTTCTACGATATGTTCAACATAATATGAAAATATACTTACCATACAACTTTGAAAAGTTATATGTTCATTGTAAGCTCTAAATGGCATTCATCGGTATACAAAAGTTCTATGACACATGAAAGTTGTCTTTTCTTAATCCACTAGAGCGATTTCAATCTAAGAGTAACCTTAAAAACTATATAGAAATAGTAGTAAGCTTAGTCAATTATCCTTTTTAGCATCTAATCAATAAATGGTAAAGGAAAATTATTCTTTTTGGTTACAACATTTATCTTTCTAAAACTAATACAAAACTACCACCCGTTTTGAACTTAGGTTGGTACCAATTCATTATTTTAATTCCTTACCATTGCGATGCTAGTCTTTTTCAGAGAACCTATATAGGGCTTATCCACTCACTATCTGGAGTAAGATAAATAAATGAAGCTTAGAGAAACTTCATAATTTCTTCCTTCACCGCCTGTATTATAAGCAAATTTAGCCTCCATTGTAGTTTGTTAATTGGTTTTGCTCCCTCTCCTAGTAATTCAGAGGTAGAGGAACTAATTCCTCCTATATCGACAATTGTCCATCCAATTGTTTTTTTACTTTTCAACATATAGACCAATTTCCCTATTACTCATCATTTAATTTGCTAGAAATAATCATAAGTGGTGTCCCTCCATCTCCAGAATACACACTTTAAATGGCCCAAAAGTCGCTTTAATCCTAGCGTTGGTGTATGAAAGTTTCTCATAAGGTATTTCTAGATTAGTCTCATAAGGTATTTCTCGATTAGTGTAAATTACATCACTTATAAATTTCAGCTCCTCAAAGTCGTTTAGTAACATCATATGTTCCTGTAAGCTAGATATGAAATTTAATTCATTATCTTCTTCAAAAAGATGTTCATATGTGGCTATTTCCAACTCATCTTTTCCTTCTAGCTTAAATACATCTTGTATTAATGTATCAATTAAATCAATTGCATAAATAGGATAGTTATTATAAGGATAATTCACTATATTATATTTATTATGTTGCATAGAGTCCCCTTCAAATTGCGTTGTTAATTTACCACTATAAATATCAATTTTTTCTTTGTCATTTTTAAAAATGGTCTACCCAATAAAATTAGAACAAAATAATTACCATTCTCTATATAAAAAACATGTAAGTCACCTGGGCTTTTGATCTATCAACCAATTGAATTACCCCTCTTATCTTTTCTAAAGGTCTTTAATTAAGGGTCAACTAAATAAAACGAGGCATCACATTAATTAAAGCTCCTCAATATAACATGGCCTTTTCTATTATAGTACCCTTAATAGTGTAAGGGATATAAAATATACATAGATCTTTACATTTTTCTAGAAGACTTTTTGAATAATCACTGAAACATTCTCACATACCTTAATCTTCTCTCCTCTTTTAACTCGTTTCTTCCCTTTTATTATGTACAACTTATTAAAAAATTTAGCATAGCAAATAACTTTTTTCATCAAACAGTGGAATATTTACTTTGCACTTCTGAAAAGTTTGATATAAATTAGAATTCTCCTCATATTTTTGGTTATCCACTAAGGTTTAGGGGAAAGGAGGAATAGTTTCTTATTTAATTGGAGGAGGATTTGTACCTGCTAATACCTTTTATCTGGGCATTTATTTGTCCTTTACTTTTCTTTTGTAACACCGTAGATTGTGTCTTGCTTGGTAGTTCCAACTCCTTTTCACTTCTCAACACTATTGCATAATAATCCTCTTTCGAATAACTAGGATGGCAATTTACCAAAATTTTACACCTCCAAATGACTAATTACATTAACCATTTGACTCATCTGACTTTCTAAAATTTAAATACTAGTTTTATTCTCTTACTAAAATTTAGCCAAAGTTTTAATAATATCTTCCAAATACATACTTGAATCATAATTTTGAGCTTGTTACGGCTACCTTGGAAGAGGAAGTTACATGTACTACTAAAAATTGTTCACAAGCTAATTTACTAGTGAAACAATATATGCAAGGTTTGAATAGTTCCTCTAACTTGGATTGTAAGTGATAGAAAAAAGATTGTAATTTTGATGTGATTGCCCCAGAAATCCACTTATGGCATTAAATTATTCCACTGAACCTTCTTGAAGAGTTAGGAACATATCAGTTAGGTTTCCTACAACCAAACATATTCCACAAACTTTTGTTGCATCCATTTTTTGATAGCTAATTGAAAGGGAAAAAAAGTTAGTTCATCTAATTTTTTCATAAAGGAAAAAAAGTACACGTTGAGATGAATGGTCTAGTCTAATTTTGATTTATTAGGAGTTAAACACCATATTAGAAATTAAGTCTCGAGCTGCTTCAGATGTTTTATCAACTTTTGCCCCAACACTAGTGGCATTGGTCATATTTCATCCGTTGATAGAAGACCATCATAGAAATATTGAATAAGGGGTTGGTCACTAATTTAGAGGTGTGGGAGCTTGTATATAGCTTGTTAAAGTGCTTCCAACACTTGTACAAAGATTTTTTATTTTTTGTCTAACTCCACAAATTTCCTTTTTGATGTTGGTGATTCTTGTGACTAGGATAAATTTCTCTTTAAAAAAAGGTCCTTTACTCTTGTTTCATATGGTGACACTTCATATGGGTAAATAGTAGAGCCAATCACATGCATCATCATTTAGAAAAATGGGAAGGTTCTCATTTTTATTTGCTTTGTAGATATTCCATTTGTTTTAATATCACAAATACAACCTAAAACTCCTTTAAGTGCTTATGAGTATCCTCATATCCAAAGCCATAAAAAGTATGCAAATGATGGATTAGTCCATATTTTAACTCAAAAATAGTGATAGAATCACAAGCTATTGTAGAGTTTGATTGGCAGCCATGACTTTGGTTTTTTCACAAATTGGAGTATTGCACTGCTTCTAATTTTTTTGTTTCTTTCCTTAGCCTTTTTGTAGTCTTTCTGATCTTTGAATTAAAATGTAAAAAATTAAAATGTAGATTAGGTTAATTTGAATATTGCATGACAAACATACAAATTAGGAACTTTCCAAAAATTGCACTAAATTTGACAATGTTAGCAGCTGCACACAAATTAAATCCCAAACTTATGTAACAAAAAAGTATTCCTATAAAGAATCCCAACTTTCTAATCATTACATGACAAACCATTATGAAATGGGGGATTTGTGATAATAAAAATTAGCAAATTGAATTCATCAAATATTAGAAGTGGATTATTATCGAAACTAAACTTACTCTATGGTCACATTTATCATTGGAACTACAGTCGATCATTGATACGAAATAAAATTATTTTATTATTCAAATATTCATTGCAATACTTAATACAAATCTTTCCTATAATTAGTTAATTAGAAACATGTAATCTAATTAAATTTTATTGTTCAATAACCTCAAATATGTTATAAAATTTGGTTGGGTATTATTTGGTTGCATTCATCGTGTTTCTAATGTTAAATGGTTGTAGGAGTGCTCCTCACATAGCTACTGAATCCCTTTGTTTTATCTTGGATTATCCTGAGGCTAGTTGCTATTTTTTAGCTAGTCGTGCCTTCTGTGGCACTTGTCTGTGAACTCTTTGTATATATTTTTGTTTCATTTATTTATTTTCTTAATTTACCCAAAAAAATTATATTATAAAATTTATTTAAGTAATAACTTTAAGGAAAAGAAAGACCTACAAAACTAGATAGCATAACATCTGCAGTTGCATTTAATCCAATTATATATTCTTCCTAGGAGCTAATAATTTATGATATAGCAAATTATGAACCCTTGGTCACTATAAAGATTAAAGGGACTGGACGTTTACATTCAATATTTAATATAATAGTCAATTATGTCAATCAATAAGATAATCAAGCATATTAGAAATCAACTAAAATAAACATAATACATAAGCATAGAAGAACAATTCAACAATTGAATAAACAAAATAATTTGCATTAAGACTTAAATATCTCACACTGTATAAAGTTCCAAGGGCTTCAATCCTAAAGACTTCAACTCCCTTCAACCAATATATATAAACTTATCAATTAAAAGCCATAGTTTGTCTCTAGCATCTATTGAATAAAAAAAGAACATAAAACTAATGATGAAGTTGAAAAAATAAAAGAGACGTTTTATCCCTCACCTCCTACCCCAAAGCCAAATATATTTTGAATTATTCCACATTTTAGTTAATTTTATCTCCTTATTTGAATTATGAGCTAAAAAAATCATAAACCACAGATTACTCTCCAAATCTGGTCAAATTGGGATTCAAAAATCCTAAAAACTACAAAACTATTAGGTTATGAATTAAATTTTAGAAGTTGTAACTACTATTGTATGTGCCCACCCCTAGTCATTAAGAAAATTGTTATTAGTTCACATATATTTCTCTAGCTACATCTCAATTTATGGCTTTTTTATTGCTTTAAGCTCTAAGTTTTCCATATTTCAAAAGTAAATATTTTATATTAAACTAAATTACACACAAAAAAGAGAATTAAGACTCAAAATAATAATGTTTAACAGCTCCATCAAGAATGAAAATATACATATAAGCATATTAATAAATTTTCCCCAAACAAAATTTTAAAACTTAAAATTTGATTTAAAATTTTCAAAACAATTGCATTTTTATTGTATATATTGATACCTTAAATGGGTATATATGTGACTTAAAATCTCAAGAAAAGGTCATGAATAGTTTCACATGTGTTGCACTTCTTATTGTGGTAGAGCTTACTTATCTTAGACAAGAGTGCGCACATCTCTCCTCATCAACTTTAGCAACATTCACATCTAAAAGGTCGCAAGTTCATAACTCTTTCATTTTAGATTTTGGAAAGTAACATCACTCTTAAGGACTTAAAGGATTGGGATTGCTTAAATTATTTGATGCAACTACCAAACTTGATATTATTGATGACTTAAAAAGTTAGTGCTTGTAATGACTAATTGGACTCGAATTTATTATTTTAAACAAATAGAATACTTGGAGTGATGGCCAATTATTTATGGGGATTGGAATTTCTCTTTTAGGTATTAATTTAAGTTTAAAAGTCCCTCCTATTAAATATTTAAATTTTACTAGTCACCTAAATTTATTGTTATGCTTTTATGGTAAATTTTTATTAAAATAGTGAAAAATATAAATAAAAAATGCACATGTAAAAAGATTGATAAAATTTTGAAATAATTAAATGTTAAATAAAGGTCAAAGCAATGACTTTATTGATTTTTTAATAATACTTTAAAATAAAATAAATGATAATCAAAATCAATAGAAGCAAAAAAAGTATACAAAAATAGATGTTATAATTATATGGATGGATACTTGTTAAAATATGATGACCAGAAAGTTTTATTAATAATAACTAACTTAAATTTTATTATAAAAATACACAAATTATCTAAAAATATGTTGAAAGTAGCACAAACTCCTTTTGAAGAAAACATGTATAAGAAACTTAACATTTTTTCACATTTTAAAATGACTAGGCACCTCCACTCAATTTAAGGAAATGAAATGACTATAATGCCCATTTTCTTCAACTTTTTACTTTTAGCTTTCATTCCTCAGGAAGATAAAGTTCCCAATTCAAATTAAAACAACAAAATTAATAGTTAGAGTTCTTCAATTTCATAGCTATTTAGTGCATGCAAAGAGGAATCAAAACTTATTACACATAAGGTATAATATTTAACATTTTTGTTACTTTTTATAAACTCTTCATTAACTAATGAATTCTTCCACACTTCCATTATTGTAAGTTTTGAACTTAAGATGATGGTTAGTGGTTTAATTATTTTAGTTCCAAATATAGAATCCATCATACATTATTTAAGTGTATTTGATACAATTTTCATTAATGTTATTCATATGTATTCAATTAAGTTTTCATTAATGTTATTCACATTCCTCTTAGAATTTCATCTATTAATGCTTTGAAAACTAAGATATATTAGAAATTTTTGGTACATCATGTGTCCCATTATGCATTTTTAAATTAGAATGATCAAGCATTTATTTTTAATGATGTTGAGATTCCTAAGAAATCACAATTATGTTATATTTAGATGGCCAATCCTAAACTTCTTATCGTTCAAAAGATTAAGGCCTAATATTTTGCATGTTATGTGGTAAAGATGATCATAGACATAAAGTTTATATAGTGGTTATTCAGCTTCAACACTAAAGTTCAAATACATTGGAGACAATGTAGATGTGGAAGCTGGTTTGGAATTGAGTTCCTGTTAATTTTAAAAGTTTTTTAGATTTGCTGAAAAGCAAAACTACCTAAATGTAATAAAGGTTTGTTATAATTTCCCTAAACTTAGTTTTGATAGCTTGAAGGCTCTTAAGATGGCACATAACCATGACTTATTGGAAAATATCAAATAAAATGAAAATTTTAAGAATTAATGCAATGATGATATACTTTGATCATAAGTATGAAATCGATGGTAGCATAGAGAATGAGAGAGTTAGGTCAAACACAACATACAAAAGTAGGAGACAATATGGTTCATGATCATGAATATATTCTTATAGACATTAGTTACACTAAAAATCAGCTCGATCTTAGTAAATTGTGCTTTAATGATGAAGAATATTTGCAAGCGAGGGAGAGTTCAAAGAAATATGCTAAAAATGTTAGGCTTGTTCATGATGTTGATAATATGGTAGGTGATGGTGGAAAGTATAAAAGATCAGTATATAGTGATCCTAAATAGATTGTTGGTATAGGTACAGTGGATACAAAAGTTAGTGAACCTCATTTTGAGTATGATAACCAAAATAAGGAGGTATCCACCATAATATATATTGATCTTGATGGTTTTATTAGTTATATAAAAATTATAAAGGAAAAAGGGAATATCTATAACCAAATTATAGACCATAAAAGGATTTTAGGAATGGATTTGAGAACCTAAGCAATTCAACATTGTTGCAGTTTATATTACAAAAGATTATTTGAAAGGTTTAGAAGAAACATATATTATAATGTAAAGGAGACTATTACTGATGTAGTTGAAAGGTTGTCATCACTATTACAAAAGTAAAGTGCTATAAGGAAAGGGAGAAAGCATTAAAAATCTTAAGTTACATGAAAAACATGATGTAATGTTGTGGTCATATAGGCAGCAGTTGGTTAAGATAAACAAAGGAGGAAGAATCAAGATTCATACCAGTTTATAAGATTCACAAGGTAAGCCTATCTTTAAAAGACATTATATAGGCTTTAAGGAATTAGTACTTAATTTTTTATAAGGTTTCAAGAAGATAATTATATTGGATTCATGCTTTTTAAATGCACTCTCAAGTGATATTTTATTGTTAATAGTAGTTGGAGATTGAAATAATCAAATAGACCCAATTGTATGGGTAATGTTGGAGTTATGGCTCTTAGAACTGGTTTTTGAGTATATTTGTGACGGTTATGGGTATGATTGATGAGAATGGGTGAAATTTCATCAAGAACTAGGATTTTTGTCTAGTGGAGGCTTTGAGGGTGATGGTTCCATATGCAAAGCATTAGAAGTGTATAAGGGCATATTTGCAAAACATACTTTTGGAAGGCAATAAATTAAATAAATGAGAATGATTACAAAACATATATAGAGGAAATAAAGGTCTTATTTGTTGATGTATATCAAAACCTTATAGATAAGGATCCACACATATTTGTTAAAATCTTCATAGGCACAATACGTAAATATAAGATTATGCATAACAACAAAACAGAGATATTTAATGGGTATGTATATAAAGTTAGGACAAAATCTATCATCAATGGTCTTGAGTATGTAATATGGTGTTGATGACTAGGAATGGTCAAAAAAGAGAAACGATGTTGCATAATAATGATGATATTTTATTCTGAATCATGGAGAAGTTGGAAGCATCCAAATTTAAATAAAGTTTATATGCACAAAATTCTAATAAAAGTGTAAGGTTTGATGTTTCGTACTTTTATGATAGGTTTGTAGTTCATTTAGAGAAAAGGAAATGTGGCTATAGATAGTAGGATATAAATGGGATACCTTGTAAACATGCGAGCAATTGCATATATTATAGAAGGTTTAATCCAAACATTTGTCAATAAATGGTAGAAGAAAGAAAATATTTCAATTACTATCAAGATTGTATCTAGCCATAGAGTGGTCCAAAGTTGTGGTCTACAATAGAATATAAGCCAATTCATCATTAAAAATAAAGAAGACAAAAAGGGTCCAAAAGGAATAAAAGGTGAAGTAAAGTGAGGAGTACAACCAAGATGAGCAAAAAAAGAGTCCAAACGAAATAGGAACATTGTAAACAATGATAATTTAACAAAAGGAATTGTCTTTAAAAGAGATAGACTATCAATAACTAAACCATACGTGACTATAAATATGTATTTATTTATTTGGTATCACTTAATGATTTCATTTAACTTGCAATTATGTAATTTATGTGTTTATTATTTATTTATGTCATTTATAGGGAAAGAGAAGTAGACACAAAAGGAATTAAGGAAGAATGAAGAGCTAAATATTATTAAAATCAACAAGGAAAATACTAAAGAGTCAAAGGCTACGAGGTTTAGAATTAAAGCTAATATGGGTGAAAGAGGAAGACAGAAAGGGGAAGGAAGAGTGAAAGAGGAAGATAGAAAGGGGAAGGAAGAGGGAGAGGAAGAGGACAAGGGAGAGGAAGAGGGAGAGGGAGATTTAAAAGATAAAACACAAAAGAGAAAAAAAAAAGATTAATAGATTAATAGAAAGCATGGAATGAGGAGAGCAAAATGAGGAATTAGAATCAAATAAAAAAAATTCAAGGAATTACAAGTCCAAAATTTAGGAAATAAAGTTTTAACACATTTTGGTTAATAAGGTACTAATTTGCTTATGCTACTAGTTCTCAACTTTCATAAAGAAGTAGAACTTAAGTATTTAAGAGGAACACAAATCAATTTTTCAAATAACAAAAATGTTTGAAGACCCAAGTCTTATTTATCTTCCATATTGTGCACTCATAAGACGTTCTTCTTGGATTATTGGATTTGCAAGAAGTATGAAGTACAAGCTTTAGACTATGACAACACACTTTTTGTTTTTTTCAAGAATGTTGTTGGTATGACAATGGATCAACCTCTCCTGACCCTAAAAATTTGCGATTTGAGCTCAAGTTTGCGTCTGAACAATTATTTGAAAAGACATCATTTTAGTTAAGCATTTAAGTCGTTCAAACTTACGGTAGTCGACTGTCCATATGGCGTTGGATACCGGATGGTTTACATTAAAAAAAAAAAAACTTAAGGTAGCCCCTCAAACCTAAACTCAATCCGAATCGGACTGGAAGCCCCATCAAATTGGACTAAGCATAGGCCTAATTAACATGTCTAACAGAAGATATGCTCAAATTGATGGTTACTACTCATCTTTCTTCTTTGAGTTGCAAATGTAATTGAAAGTTGTGAAAATGTAACAAACAATTTTAGTTGTCAAATTGAATCTCTCTACCCTTATAAGTCACTCTCCCCTTCATAAATTTAACGACAACTTGATGAATTGGGTCAAATAGGTTAAGGGCTAAAAATGGTAATAAATTAGGCC
>JANITW010000002.1:50927925-50952687 GCA_027564335.1 Erythroxylum williamsii
ATATATTTTAAAATAATTTATATTTAAATTTTAAATTAATTATACAAAATAAAGTAGAATAAATTAAATAATTAATTATATTAGTCATAATTTTATTAATATTCAATGTTAAGAAATTCAGTAAATTTTATTTTATTTATAATAAAATCATTTTATGATAAAAACCAAAATAGAAAACTAAAAGTAGAACTAGTTTTTATAATTTAAGAAAATAAATAATAAATTTATAAATTTAACTAAACAATTTTTTATCAAATATGAAAATAAAAAATAAATAACCAAGCAAATTGTAAACTATTTCTAAAGTTGTTTCATTTGTTTAATTTTAAGTAGAGTAAGGGTGGTAGAACATGATAGGTGTTAGATATTCCAGGACAAATTTCCATGGAACCTTAGCCAATTCCATTGTTTAATATAAGTGTCAAGTACCATTACAAGCTAAAGGAGGGATGTTGATTATTCTACTAATTGATACGACTTCCTAAAATAACCATAGTATTAGTGGTACAGTTACTCTAAATTTTGAGTTATGGAGTTTGTATTAGGAAGAGGAAAAGGTTGTTGTGTATAAAATACTAATTAACACTTATAAGAAAATTTTAAAACTGATAAATGATTCATATATTCAGATATGCATAATTGAAACTATCACTCACTTGGATGAGTTTTTTATTTCAACAAGTTAAAGGACTTTTTGAAAAACCTTGTCTTTATATAGAAATTGTCTTTTGTTTTTTAGAAAACTATCATAAATTACTTTAAGTGTACATTACCTCAAATTTATAGATGTTGTTAAGATGTTAATTGATTAGTTATAGTTAACAATTGAAAAATCACACCTAAACTCATCAAGTGCATCCTTTTATCATCTCCCATTTACAAATGATGAGTTTAGTTAATAAAATTTCTGCACGTTCTCATACTTGTCCAGTAACCCGTGTAACTAACATATTTCAAGAGCTCAAAGTTATATATCTATTAGAAATATATGATTTCTTGATTCATGAATTGATCCTTGAGTATATTTTGTATGTTATGCCTTAGGTCATATCTCGCATTTCAATCTCCTTCGATCTCATTTATTTTATCTGGTCATAAATTTATTCAATTATCTTACTAAGAGTCGGTGGTCACCTTTGAATATGTAATTTTTCTTATATGAGTTAGTAATCAAATGACCTTCCTCTGCTTTAAATTATTTTTAATTGAATTTAATTTGTTTTCTTGTATTGTCCTATATGATCGTATCAAACATCACATTCTAACAACATTCCAAAGTAGTAAGTATTAAATTTAATCCTTGATTTCTAAGGGTATATTATGAGATTTGCTTAATCTCTAAAGTCTCAAACAATGTAAGTTGAAATCTTATAACTTACATTAATCCCTTTTATGATTGTTTTTGGACACAGTAAAAGTGATGTGCTATGGTATTAAATCCTATTAATTTGGAGCATATGTCTTTTATAAATACAATACTACATAAATGTTGATTCATAATACTTGATGTCAATAATGCATAAATATTGATTCATAATACTTAATGTAAAACCTAATTTCACTTATCCACTCTTTAACTTTGTCTTTCATCACTCTTATCTAGCCACTTAAAACAGATATGGTAACCACATGATCACTCTAAACTAATTTCCTTTTAACTTATCATTATGTTGGTTTTCGTGGTTTAAGTTTCTTACTTTAGTTCTCTATTATCACTTTGATAATAAAATTAAAACTTGACTCTATTATAGTCATCATAATGACTATAGTCGATTAGCCATAAGATAAGGCCAATATTTTATCTGTCTGAAATAATCTTTGATTCATATTAAAAAAAGGCACAGGGTAAACATATTTTAAAATAAAGTATTATGTAATATTTATTACTTAATAAACAATGTCAACTCATATTTGTACTTAAACATAATACTACATTGAATGCAAATATATGGGGGAAATATTAATCAATTTCATTTCAGTATCTACATAATTCTAGTGATTTCATATATCCAATATAAGTATCTTAGGAAATTGGTTTTGTCATTGGGTCTACCTTAATATCTCGGGTAGATATATACTATATGTTCACTTCTCTTTATGCAACTGTATCTTTCATATAATTGTACTTAATCTATATGTTTGGTTTTACAATGAAGTGGTTACTACTTGATTGTTATAGTTGATTGATACCAAATCAGTCTTGTTTTGACAGACTCTTAAATTAATCAAGAATTGTCTAAGCCATATGACTTCTTGTACTACTACTAAAAACGTTATAAATCAGTTTCTATTATAGAAAAAGTAACATATAATTGGTAATTAATAAAATATATCCAGAGGTAGATTTTCTCTCATCTGGATCTTTTCTCTAATCTGCATCTATATACCTTTATATATGTAGGTTGTTTCCTTCATAACATAATACATAATCAAATGTACCTTTTTGATTCCTTAATATTCTCTTTATTACTTTTCAATGTGTTTATTTAAGATTTGATTGATATTTTCTCATTATTCCATTAACACAACAAATATCTAGCCTTGTACACATCATGACATACATGAGACTTCCAACTATACTGGAATAGCGAATTTTCTTAATTTTTCCCTTTCTTATGACATATATGCTAAAACTTCTTACTGAAACCTTCACCTTTAACAAAAAGATTATCTGTTGGTTTGCATTCTTGTCTATGAAATAGTTCTAAATTTATTTGAATATAAGTCATTTGAGAAAATGACAATAATCTTTTTGAATGATCTCTTAAATTAAGATGACAATCAATCTTTGATTTGTTTGACAAACTCACACTCATTACAAGCAACTAAAATGTCATCCACATATAAACTTAAAATTGCAAATTTGTCTTTGGATCTCTTAATATATACTCATTATCTTCTTTAACCATATGAAAATCATATGAAATAATTATATCATAAAAATATGTTAACATTGCCTTGAAGACTACTTTAGACCATAAGTCAATTTCGATAACAGATATACATTATATTATTGGCCTGTCTCAATGAGACCTACATGTACTCCATATAAATTTTTTATTTAAATTCTCTATTTAAAAAAACAATCTTTAGTTATATTTGATGTAATTTATGATCTAGACTGGCTATTATAGTCAAGATTAGATTAATTGAAGCAAATCTCACAATAGGTAAAACTGTTAGATCATAATCGATTCCCTCATATTGTGCATATCCTTTTGCTAAAAAATGTGCTTTGCATCTTTTGATACTACCCTCAATGTTTAGTTTTACTTTGAAAATTAATTTGTTCCTAATAGTTTTGCGCCCATTGGAGAGATTAACTAAATTTTATAATTGATTCTAGCTTAAAGAAGTCATTTCTTCTTTCATTACTTTCATCCATTCTTCTTTATAAGGAACATTATGAGCCTTATATATATTCTTTGGCTAATCATCTTCTTATGGGATAATCATATGAATTTTTCCATCTATTTAAAATGAATTCAAGGAATCATGCCATGATTAATTCGGGATAAACTTGGCTTGTAGGAAACAAATTCATCAACATCTTGATTACTCCCTCTCGAATTGGATACAATAGGTAAACTTTTAGTAGGTTGCAATATTAATATTCCTTAAGTTAATTCTTAAAGTTCTAAATTAATCCCACTTGAATAAACTCCCTTTTTATGATTCCTAGTAATAAATTCATTATGATCAAGATTTTTATACAGAAATTGGTCTTTTATTATTTCACTGGGAAGTCATTCATAAGAATATGAAATCTCATGATTCAAATTCAATTACTCCATTAATTCTTTCACTTATGAGCACATATCTTTTTGAGTTTTCAAAGTATCCAATAAAGATACTTTTCTTCCCTCTTGGTCCTAGTTTTAGATATTTATAAGAGAGATCATGAATGTAGGTAGTTTTTCATGTTGTGTTTTCTTCTTATAAATAACTCATACAATGTGTTTGAAACAAATTTTGTGGCTACTCAATTAAGTACATAAGTAGTTATAAGCAATGCATCACACTAATATATGATTGGAAGATTTTCTTGTGCCATCATGAACCTAACCATTTTCAGTAAAGTTCTATTCCATCTTTCTACAACATTATTTTGTTGTGTGGTTCATGGAATATTTAACTATCTTTATATTCCTTTTTCATCACACAACATCTTGAACTTATCAAATAAGTATTCTTATCCTTGATTAGTTCTTGTTCATTTTATTTTGTTGTCTAGTTGATTCTCTACCAAATCCATATACTTTATGAAAAAAATTAATGTAGAAGATTTGTGAGAAATTAAATAGATATGACCATACCTAGTATAGTTATCTAAAGTGATTAAGTATACAACCTCACATTGTGTCTTTACATTCATGAGACCGCAGATGTGTAAATAAATTAATTGTAACGGATATGAAGCTTGTGTTCCCTTTTCAAATGACTTTCAAGTCATTTTACCAATAAGACAAAGTTCACAAATAGGTAAATCTACTTAATTAAATAACCAAAAAAAGGCCTTTTTTAGCTAATTGACTCATTCAATTTTGACTAATTTGACATAATCTAATATGCCACAAAATTACATCATTATTGGAATTACTAAATGATGTAAACAAGGAATAACTTATATTACTATTTGATTAAACAACATTCAAAATAATAAAATCATCTAACATAAAACTATGACTATAACAAATATATCCAAGATATAAATCCATATCACCACTTTGAAAATCAACATCAAAACTAAAACTAAAACCAACACATACATCATATTCGGTTGAATGTTTGGAGCATACAACACTTCATATAGGATTAAAGACCAAACATCATGTATGTCTAATTTGCAAGTTTCAATCCCTTATACAGTAACCTTTAATTTGTCTCCTGTATAAATCCATCATGTTCCATATATGATTTTCCTAAATTCTAAAAAGACATCTCTATCCTTCACCATGTGATTAATTGTTCTCAAATCTACAATGCATAAAATATGTGAATCAGTTAAAAAAACATAATATGAGACATTTATGGAACACATGTCTATACAATAGGATTGTACCTTTTTGGACTCGCGACAATCACGAAAAAAGTGGCCATTATTGCCATAATTAAAGCATTTGGCTCTTTTCATGTTTTGCTTCTTAAGAGGATGTTTTCGTTTTCCTTACTAATTCCACTTCCCCTTCTTTTATAAGTATATTGTGTATGTTTCTTAACTTTTTTCATTTAGATCCATTATGATGTTTATGTTTTCAATTCATAGCTTTTTGTGAGCTAAAATCAATTGCATATACCTGAAAAGGCATCTTAGAGGCTTCAAAATATTCTTATTTTAGTACAAGATGCCTCATAGCATCTTCCATGGTCTTAATACTCACATTGTGAGTTATGTGCATCTTTATATACTCCCAACTCTAAGGTAATAAATGGATTACAACTTGTATTTGTTGCTTATATGATAGTTCATGACTAACATCACGTAACTAATTTATCATATGTGACATATGTCTCAAATGATTTTGTACTGTATGATCTAACAATTTCTTATATGTGTCAATTAGTGAGTGACCTCATTTTGGTCAAAAAAGTGCCTCTAAAACATGTAACTAAAACAGAACATGTCTTTGACAATTTCATATATGAAAAACTCATGCATAATATCATTATCTATACTGCTCAATAACATAATGGGAACCAATGAGTTCTTTATCTTCCATTTCATAAGCATCACAATCCCTTTCATATTGGGCCATAATGTTTTCCTCAGAAATATCAATGGTTATTTTTAATGGTTTAAGAGCTCCTTGCTTTTTCAGTACATATTGGATTGACATGTTCCAAATCTCGTAATTGCTGCCATTTACTTTCTCACTCTTGTTGAGTTTAGCAACAATATTCTTTGATGCAATAGTCATAACGAAAACTCAAAATTTCTACAACAAATTGTATCCTTGCACATTATTGTTATGTCATACATACATATATTGAATAATCAAATTTCAATTGTCTATGAAATCGAAAGAGTATGCATATTCTTAATCATCATTCATATGACATTTAAATACCAATTATCAAACTTAGGAAGATTGTTTCAAACAAAACCATTCATATAACATATATTCTAATAAAACTGAATAATATCAAACTTGACATACATTAATGAATATAATTTATATGGATCATTACCACTTAGTTCAATACATAATAACGGACCTTATATAGGTCAAAGTCAATGAATTCATGTGATAAAGTCTTAGAAGCTAGATATGTTATTGTTCTAATAATTTAGATTGGAAGGTTACTTAGATGTAAAGTCCAAATCAGATATTTTTCTCAAACTTCTCTCATAAATTTTATCAACAACTATATATATGATTTCACAACAAGCCATTCTAATTTCTAGAGCATGCTTAATGATTCACCTTTTAGTTGTGGCAAGTTTGAGAGTAAAGTCATGTATTTGACTTCAACTTCTATGGAAGCTAGATGACCTCCAAGATACAACTCTTGCATTAACTTATTAACCGTAATAACATGTTGTATCAGATCTTCTCTAGAAAGATGTTGTATCTAGAGTAATTGCACTAACATGATAACGAGTCATCTCATCTATGCTGCAGTTCGTATAAATCTAGGTGACCTCTTCATAATCGACATTTTCTTGAAAATACATTTTAGGATTAGAAGTTACTCACCGAAACTTAGAAAACAATAAATGAATAAATAAGCTCATGCTCAAAATGAAACTATGATTGTTATAATTTACTCAAAATCATAATTTCAATACTATATGAACAAATCATATTTAAATCATAATTATTTCATTTTAATTAGAAACATATTATTATTATTATGGAACCAATCAAATTTAAATTTTAAATTAAAAACTTATTTATAATTCTTATTACACTAATAATATCAATTTTAATTAGCAACTTATCTCTAATCAATATTTAAATTGATAATTTTAGTATAATTATTATTAAAGTCATAGGCATAATATAATGTGAATTTAGAAACTTATTTTTAAATTAAAGTAAACACATTATCTAATCTGTAATATATATTTAAAAACCATATTAATCATAAGCCCAAACTAATAGCCCAAATTGGTCCACTTTTACCAGCATAAAGTCTAGAAATAACAGCGTAAAAAATAGCCCATACACAAATTAAAATTTCAGAAAATAAACAATTGATAAACATGCATATCAAGATGCAAACGATTCACAGAATCAAATATGCACCGTCGAAACTATCACTTGGATGAGTTTTTTATTTTCACATATTAAAGAATCTTGTCTTTCAGAAAAAAATTAATTCTTTTACTTGTGTGTTTTAAAAATTTATCACCATATCAGTAAGTGCATATTATTTAGTTACTGTTAACAATTGAAAGGTCACATACAAACTCGTGATCAATGTCCTTTCATCGTCAACGCCAAACAAATATGAATATATTACACAGCTTTGTACAAAACACCATTACAGTCCGTACATCAAATCCTAATTGTTCAGAACAGTGATTTTATCATCACCTATTACAAACAGTCGCTTATTGTCTTGAGATATTACAACAGAAGGCTGCTTAGGATACAGAACAGACAGAAACGAGAAACAAACCAGAATAATGGAAAGAAAAGGTAATTAAAAACACAGCTTATATAATTTCCAATAGGAAATCAAATTAGAGCATCCACCCAGGAATGAAGCCACTGAAATTTTGAGGATGGGCACTAACATTAATCTCATCTTCACCCACAGGATTGTATCTGCAGCCAAATTAGATTGAACCAATATCAGGAAAGGAAAAAAGGAACAGATTGGAATGCCTGCAACGTTATGGATTTATATTATAAGTACCCAATTTGCAGCGTGGAGCTTCCCACTAATGGATGGAAAAAACTTTCAGACTGACTTGAATGGCGGGTGTATTGAATATTATGTTCTCCGGACTCCCAAGCTAGCCTGATTGGAGGCGGTGTACTTGCTTCGTCCAACTTATCAAAATTAAGAAAGTGTTGCAATTTTTTGATGTACAAAAACAATAAAGACAGAAGACAACCACGATTTATAACAGAACAAGCTTAATCTAAAATGAGGCATGGACGTTATTAAACTGGAAACTACACATACCTTTCTCCTTAATGCCTTATTGGCTTCCAGTAGTAGGTGTCCCTGCTCCAACAAGAATATGTTACAATATGATTTGCCGATGAAAACATAAAATTTCACATAAGATATGCGTGTCTTGATGCATACCCTGTTCTGGAGATCAGTAAGTTGATCGAGCAGGAATTGGGTCTGAAAGGGACAGTGAAGAGTGCAAAAAATAGTGAGTCCTGTAAGTACTTATCTTTTAACATGTAACACAGCAGCAATAAGTCTAAGATCCAACGTAAAGAACTACATAATGCAGTAGTGACATTAAGGTCAATATCACTAATACTAATGCAGAAATAATTTAATTAATAGGAATCATGATAATCATAAGGGTCACCGAAGTAATGATCATATAATTGACTCATTCTTTTGAATAACAAGTTTTAATTTAATTACAAATTTTACATGTTCTAACAATCACAGTACTAATTATATATTTAAGGATAAAATTTTCAACAAACTACAATTATCAGTATGAATAATCAACCCTATAGCATCTATATTCCAAGATTATTCTATCTAAATGTATTAAAGGTTTTGTTCTACTTGAATTTAGGATAAATATATTTTTAGTCTTTCTAATCACTGATTTGAGTAATCTCCAACGCTATACATACTTTTTATATCTGTATAAAATTTTTTGACTTAACCAATGGAAAATTTAAATTTTTAACTTAGTCCTTCAATTTTACTAATTACTTTGTGATAAGAATTTATTGTATACATATTTTTATTTTAATTAAGAATTTACTTAATATGAAGATTTTCATAAAAACTTTTAACCGCAACATCTAAATCAGTTATTTGCTTGGATGTCAAATAAAATTTCCTTTAAATCTTAGAATAAAGTAAGTTATAAGGTTTAAGAATTAAATTAGAAAATTTAATAATTGGAAGAGTGGAATAAAAACATGGATTAAATTAAAGAATTAAAAAATTGTATCTGTTCATTTTAAGTTTGTTAGTGGTTTTACTAGAACTGTTGCTGATGATTGGGAATATATGGCACAAGTACCTTTGTTGACCTAATTTGCTTCAAAGATGCCTCTAGTTGATTCTCAAGCTGCTCAAGCTCCTTTGAATTTAAAGGTCCCAAATCTTCTCCAAGAAGATTCCTGCATGCAAGCAGAACTCATAATCAACCATATTTTTTAGATCTGTTACTAACTTTAATTTTAATTTGCAAATGACTTTAAAGTTTCAGTTGGGGAAAGTGACCTCTGAGATCTCTGTAGGAGCTCCACTCTGGATTTGAGCTTCAGATACTCCTGGTAGCTGCTCTGCTTGATTAATTACATGTTGCATGAAATATTTATTTGTAGCAAATGAGAAACCTTTGATAAGATACCTTGAAATAGGACATCAAAGCAGTAGCTGAACTAGGTACGACTGACTTTAGCTTAAGAGTTAAACTTGCTTTCCCATGTATAAAAGAACGATATATATACCTGTAACTCACTTGCTGGTCTGCTGGTTTCCAAAGCACCATAACTACATTTCTGGTACTTCTCAAGGGTCTTGAGCATGCTAAGACAAACCAAGTAATGAAAGAAGGTCAGCACAAATGATCGACACATTTTGTCACCCTGGTGATTCATGAGTTCAACTCTCAAAATGTGAGAGCGAAGTCAAATTTACACATGTAGAAATTAGAGCTTGTTAATTAGGTACCATTCAATAGTATTATTCCTTCTAACAAAGAATACATAATCAACTAACTCAACTTATTACTGAGCAGACCCAACCTCATTAATCGAGATCGGTTTCCTATAGATGTTTTGCCCTTATTGGGCTTTACAAGCACATACATATCATTACAATGCATGAACATATCATTACAATGCATGAACTTGTCAGAATGCTGTGAGTATTAACTTCTCACTGTTTCTTGCTATCTCATATTATATCAACAAACCTACCTAAGAATTTGAGATAGAACATGCACAAGAAATCGAAATTTTTACTAATGCAGGCCAAAATGTCTTGGTAAATAGAATTTTCAGAAGAAAAAAAAAGTACATTTCCCTTTCTAATTTGACAAAGAAGGAATTAAAATAGAAAATTCAATTATAGTTATGTGAGTATGCTGACACTGTAATCAATGGATGGCGAAAACATCTAAAATTAAATTTAATCAAGAGAAATAACCAAAATTAGTAATACTAAAATAGATCTAACTTTATTGTACAAAATGAAAACCATATGCTTAGAAAATAACAGAAGTTTGCTTCACTGAAAGTAGCTAAAAGTTTTACAACATGATATTTAGCTAAGATACAAACCATGTCACAATTAAGTGAGCTATACATGAGGATACAAAGGCCTTACTGGTTATTGCAATCATCTATTAAAAGATTAGGGGGAAAAAAATGAAAAGCTAAGCGCTGATGAGGACTTATGAGCTTCGGTAGATTCTTTAGTTTCTTTTAGGTCACAGCCTAGAATAAGCTAGCGAGGATCGAACCTTAATTAAGCTTTAACATTAAACGCAATTTTAGTATCACTGGCTCATGAAAAATGGACACGTCATTCTATATCCATATCCTTTTTCTTGTTCCTAAGAATAAGGACAGAAGCCAATTAATTTTTTTGTTCAGATACAACAAAAGGGGAGAGGAAAAAGAAAAGATTGTAATTATATACAAAAGAGAGATCATAAGAGCTTGGCAGATAAGTTACGTATTTAAAACTTCAAGAAAATGAAAAGACAAGAAATACGTAAAGCATGCTTTACATTAGTAATAACCTCATCAAGATAGTATAAAAGTTTGCCCTCATATGTTATACTTTAGGGTTTATGTACAGATGAATTTATAGCTGCAGATTCTACTCCTTAATTGTTTCTCATCATTTTATCAAGACTAAAACTATGTTTAAGAGAAATCAAGTAAAAAAAAAAAAAAGAAAAGAAAACAATCTGATCATAATTATTTTTTCAGCTTTGGTAAGTAGAATGATCAACCTCTCTCTTTCTTTCTCTCAGACTCACTCTCTGAAACAGATTTCTAGTTGCACCCACCCTCAAAGTTTAGCAGATTTAGGTCTGCAAACCGTACATCCACCGTATCTCAACAGTCAGCCTCTGCTTAATACACCTTGTAGCGTTATAAGAAGAAGAGTTAATAATAAACTTAATGAGTGTGTAATCAATATATTAGAATCTTATATGTTACAAGCCTCAATCTGATTAAATGATTGTGGATCTTATAAAGAATGACTAGTTTCCTTGGAGATAAACAAAGGTGAACCAAAAAAGAATATTCTTGCATAACATATTTTATATAGGGTTAACATAAATGATTAATTTAGTACCTGACCTTTTAGAAAAATAAGACATTTAAGAATGTCGAACGGGAAAAGTAGTATTAATTAAATCTTCATAAATCACGAAAGAAGAAACTCAAGACTTCAAATGGATCAAAACAGGAATGAATTTAAAATCTAAACTCCAAAGTTATATCTCCCTATTTAAGATAATTTGAAAAGGACATGCTTTAGACCATCGAAACCACTGAAACCCTAAATATAGCTGGTTACAAGTAATGGGTTGTAAGAAAGAACAGATCTTGGATACAGATAAAACACAAACGTCTAAAGAACTCAATTAATATATATGCATCTATCCATGAGCATGTGAACACAGAGAGAGAGAGAGAGAGAGAGAGAGAGATTATATACAGAATACCTAGAACTGCTACAGAACTCATAGAGCTTCCCGCGGTTAGAGAAGATAATGAGAGCAACTTCGGCGTCACAGAGAACTGACAGTTCATAAGCTTTCTTAAGCAACCCATTTCTTCTCTTAGCAAATGTAACCTGCCTGTTGATTTTGTTCTCTATTCTCTTCAACTCAACTCTCCCTCTACCCATTTTTCTCTCCCTATATTACCCGATTCCACACAAACAAACACTCACTCTCTACACACACGCAGGCTGTCCTCTCCCGCTCTCTAGACCACTCTTTCCAGTCTTGGTTAAGAGATATGCAAACTTTTTATAGGCCAAATTTACAAGGGTCCTAAAACATATAAAGTGAACATGTGCAAAGAAAGAAATGGAAACCCTGGGAATAATTGTCTTTCTTTTGTTTATATTAATTGTTGCGTATACAAAGTTTATGTATATGACTATATCCGTATGTCTTTTGCACAGATTTTCAACCTACTGCCCAGGTTTTTCCCTGTTTCGATCCAAGCACACCGACCTGTGACCATACTGACATTTCTTTAAATTATCTTTCTTTCTTGATGTAAATGGCATAATTTAATTTGAGAACGAGTTTCGTTTCTTTTCTTTTTTTTCCTGTTGCCTGCTCCCCTCGATTTACCATGTAATGTCTACGTTACCTTCAAATGTCTAGTGGACGTCAACAGCAACCTTAAAAGGTAGGATCTTTTCTGTTGGACACGTGTCAACATGTTGTAACAGTCATCTCTAATATCCAACGTTCACTTCCTTTTCATGGTACATGCGATGTCTAAGCCAACTCTCTTATTTCTGTCATCGGGTATAACTTGATTCTTGATTGACGCCAAGTAGATAAAGAAACTACAGTTTCCATGGCATAGAAGTTTTAAGGTTTTATGAAATAAGTAGATCGTACAAAATAAATAACTACCTAATATTCTCACAAACATTAATGCATTCTACTTGTTAAAGTAAAATAATAAAAAACAGTTGGGAGAGACACAAACACGAGATATGATTTGGTTGATATATTTATAAAATAATCGACATTGTGAAATTATTCATTGATTCTGGTAAATAATGATATGAGATTAAATGTTATATCTCCCGTAATATCAATACGGACAGAAGAAAATTAGTCATCTTAGTTGTTGAATAAGAATATCTAAACAATAAAATTTATTAATTAAAACTTGGATAAATTATAGCGGGTAAAGCTAAAAATACATTTATATTAAAACTAGATTGGTACTTTTTCCTACATGGTAGAAAAGGCGTACAAATGTGGTTAGCAATCGAACTTAACTAGCGAAAGAAAGACATTGTTGGCTCCTCTTTGGTATAGGGATTGAAATTGATAGTTTTAATTTGAAGCCATATTCAACTGTTACATCTTTATTAGATATAAATTAACAACCACTTGAATTACTTCTTTCTTAATCATCTTGTTCATATTTTAATAGTAAACCAAGTTGTTGTTGAAAATTAAACAAATTTTGGATTTGAGTGGCTTAGAAATCTCAAGTCATTAAGTATGATTCATGCATTTATCTTTTGAATGTTTCTACAAGTTATTAATTAGGAATTATCTAGAGAGGCACTATAATTGTCTTTGGAGTTTTATAAATACCTATGTACTAAAGAATTTTGATGTAAGAGAAAGAGAAATTTTATATTTCATAGATCCTCTTCCTATATTCCTGTTCTTACATTTGGCATCAAAGCTTGTATTATTAAAAAAAATAGAGAGAAAATTTTACGTTTGAGTGATGACACCAAATATTGTTTGGTCTGGTCCTAAACTAAATGATAAGGTTGATTACAATTACCAGTAGATTCTCATGTCTACTCATTTAAATGCTCATAATTTATGCAGTTGCGTTGATCAAGGTATTGTAAAAAATGCAAAAGAAGCAGATAAAAGAAAAGATCAGCTAGCATTGTCCCAAATTGTCTCAAGTTCATCAAGTAGATTACTTTATGTTTGGTAAGATTTCTAATATGAAAACAACAAAAGAGGCTTCGGATAATTTAAAACTTGCGTATAAAGGAGTAGAAAAGGCTCAAAAATAAAAAATGCAATCCTTGAAGTGGGAGTATAAAAAATGTGTGATGAGAACCACAAAATTAGTGAAGCAATATCTTTCTCGTGTCATGGATCTTGTCAAAAGGATGAGAATGCATGGTGATGAGATTACAGACACTTAAATTGTAGAAAAAATCTTGCAAGCTTTGCTAGTGAAGTATGACCACATTGTGTTATTTCACTAACAAAGTAATGAAAATACCAAGATAAAACTCCTTAATTTTTAAGAGTTATTATTATCTTAATTTTAGTTATAATTACATAAGGTTACAAAATTTTACTATTCATATTGATTGATTCATGAATTTATACACATCAAGTAAAGCCAAATTGAAAGGATTGTAACATTTGTAGAAAGATTCTATGAAATTTAAAACAAAAAGGGGCATTAAAACTGGGGTTATACCTTGTAGTTAAAATAGGGTGTCTTTAGTTGTTTCCTCGAGGGACAATATGATGCGAGTTAGATATGTAAGAAGTATATGATTTTACTGGCAGTTTATAAAGTAAACTCGTATCTACATGTGCCCTTTGGCCAATTATATATATAAATGAAGCCATTAATAATAGAGATTATGAGTCGTCTTTCAATTTCCGCGTCACCTGCAAAGTTCTCAGAAGTTATACATTTGTCTATCTACTCACGATTTAACATGTGAAAATACACTTCGAATTCCTAAAACTTTGAATGAGAACTGAAATGGTTCAATTACTTAGATGAAGTATCGCTAGACTAATTATCACCTAATCTTCGCAATAGAGCTATTATGTTGACTTAATCCAATAGTCCTCAGGCTCAAGGGTGATGATTTCGTGTAATGTTTTGTTGAGGACATAATTTTCTCATTGAAGGGTATTCAGAATCTTAGATTAAAGGATGCATAAATTTAGTTGATCTGATTCATTTTCTTAAAACATCTGCTTGTGTTATAATATTCTTTAAAATTAGCATATTTTATTAATTATTTACTCATTCTTATGTTTGTTGAAGTAAAAGAAAAGTATGTTATTTCCTTACCAAATTGCATTGTTAGCAAACGAAACAAAGTTAAATAGAAACAAATACTGGAGAAGACTACAAAACCAAAACTAAATGAAGATGATAGGTTCCAAAACTATTTTGTGTTAATAGATGTTTTAAAAATTAATTATAAAATAAAATCTTTCAAATTTTATTTATAAATAAAAAATTGTCATCGAATTAAGGTGGCGTTTATAGTAACTTATTAAGACTAAGAAGCCAAAATTAAAGAAAGATGGTACCTTTCAAAGCTATTTTCTTTTAATAGATATTTTTAAATTAATTATTAAAAAATTGGAAATTTTGTTTATAAAAAAAGTCCATATTTTATTAATAATTTACTCTTATGTTGAAGTAGAATAAGTAAGTTTCTACCTTACTAAATTGCATGCCTAGCAACCGAAACAAATGTATAGATAAAAAACATTGTCTTGCCAATATACTCAACATTGAGTTTACTCATTGACATTGTTATATTTTATTCAACTATGAGAATATACATATTACTTACAATATCTAGATATTACTTACATTTGAAAATTTTAGATATTTTATAAATAATATCTAGATAAGATAAATAATTTGTAGTACAATGTAAATGTTAGAATATGTGGTAATTATAACTAATTGAAATATGTGGTTATAATTAATTTGATATACCTATAAATACCCATCTATCTTCTTGCTTCAATGTACCAAGAAATAATTTCAAGTATTTAGAAGTAAATTTTATGAGACTTCCTAACTTAAGGGAATCGAAGATGTTGCATTATAATATAGAGGATTAGATTTTATTGTAAAAGGTTATGATGATTTTGATTATATAGGTGATCTTAATAAAAGTAAATCCACAATATGTTATGTGTTCACACTTGCTAGGGGTTATAAGTTAGGTTTAAAGTTATAATTAATCATGGCTATGTCCACAATAGAAGCAAAAATTTCAATTTTATAATTTTTAAGTTACAAATTAATATTTATAATTTATTGTTCGAGATTATTTATAGAGCAACTCCTCTCTTTTTTTACATAACATTATTTTGCATGTCCTATTTCTTCTAATCTTAGTTGAGTTACAATCTTTCTCTATCCATCTAATCATTTTAAGAGTCACTTGTGACTTATGAAGTCTGCAAAGCTAAAAATAAAGGAAGATAATAACTTTCAAATTTATTGATAAACTAGCAGGTTAACTCTGTGCAAATGCATAGTGAAAGTACCCACTGAATTTATACGTAGGGAAGATTTTAACATCATAGTTAAATAAAAAATAATATACAAATTTAATGAAATAATCATCACTTAGGAGAAGAAATAAGATGAAATGACTTTCTTTGAGATTAAAATAGCAGTATAAAGATACCTTAATCTATAAGTTTTTTAATTTGTGCTTCATAAAATTTCCTAGTCTCGAAGTTTACTTCTTTGAGATCGTTGGCCATCTTTATCATTCGACTAGTTTTATACATCTCGACATAGCGAAGTCCATGTGAACTATTATGTGCCTTTTTATTTTGTGCATGGTATTGGATAAGTAAGTCATCTAGCTGATTTTGACAATCATATGTCTCCTTTATGGCATTTTTCAAATATCTTTTGCGCTCGAAATAGGTGGAATTCATATTTGCCATTAAAATAATGAAATTAGTTTATAAATGTCATAATTATTTCACAACTTTATTGAGAAGCAAGAATAAGATGAAGATTGGAGTGGAAGAATGCAGCAGAGAATAAGGAGAGAACCTATAAAAAATGGTGTGTAAAGATAAAGAAAGGGTTTTGTTGACATTACAAATTGAAAAATTGCGATAAAAAAAGTCATGGACAAAAGAATCGGTTACTGACCTGAACGGTTGTTCTTTGTTTGTTGAAATAGAAGAGGTAAATGTTTTCTAAGAAGGATTATTCAATTCGTATATTTCAAGAAGGATTATAGAATTGGTAAGTCAAATTTAATGCGAGTTGGAAATGACATCAATTCAACTGCTTTAAATAAAGAAGAACAAGACGAAGCGGGGAGACAAAAGTAAGACGAAGCGGCGGTAACATGAAGGAGAAATTAAGGAGAAGTTGCACTGGGAAGGGTTAGGCAATTCGACTTCGATTCTTTTTCAGGGAAAGGACCCACCCGCTCCTTTTGAGTGAGCCGACCAGCGAGCCGGCCAGCGAGCCGTCGCGCATGCGGCGCAACTCGCCGACTCACTGTCCTTCCTCCACTCTTTTACTTATAACTTGTTCATCCGACCTCCGATTGACCTGATTTTTGAAGCGTAGGATTCATAAGACATTTAGCTACCTCTCCATGAGAATTTGTGATTTTTTAGATTAAACTTAAATTGATGGATTGAATCAAAGTTAGATGATCGATTAAAAGAATAGGAATTTATTATTTTTCGGGATATACTTCAGTGATTGGGCAATAATTGGACTTATAGAAATTCAAATTGAGTAATTTGGGTGTCTATGAATTTCTAAAATTTAGGAGAACATTTCTGATGGAATTTATGGACTGATACCGGGATTGTCACGAACATGCATTGTACACATTTCAAATTCCTGCATGTGCATTGTTATACATTTCTGATTGCACAATTTGTAATATATGTGTATTTTAATTGTTATAGATGAGCAACTGGAACGTCAACATATAGACGTTGCCGGGACTTTCAGGCACTAGCTTCGGAAGCAGTTGGTGAGTAACCTAGACGGTTTCTCTCAATTATTGTTTGCTTATGCTTATGATTTTGTGGAGGATAATGGTGGCTTGTGATTTGATTGTAGATTCCGGACAGAAGGTCCGATGATTGTGTACTGAGGAGTTGTGTTATTGAAGTGCTACTTGTATGAGCATATGATACCTACATGTTTATGATGTGATTGATTGTGGCACATGCATACATGCTTATAATGTGGTTAATTGTGACATATGCATTTCATTCACGAATACATATTCAGATAATGAAAGTTGTGACCGGAGCAGCCACCGATTAGAGCTTAAAGCTCCATGAGTGTATTTAAGTCTCGAGCTCAACAGTGATTTAGAGCCTCAGGCTCAACGTTTAATGAGCCCTATATGGGACAGTTCAGGCACTCGGTCACAACACCGTAATAATTGAAAAAGTGTCACATGAGCATTTCATATGTATTTGATTAAATATGATGGATTGAGTGAAAGGCAAAATGCCTTATACTTATGTGAGAAATGTGTTATGTATGATCGATGTGAAATTGTGATATGTGTTGTATGAATTGAGTGAACCATCGATGATAGTTACCTCACTGAGTTTGCAAAACTCACTAAAATTATAACGTTGTCTTTTCAAGACCGAGAGTAGACTCCTAGCTTCAAAGAGACTTTTTCAGCGGTGTAGATTGTTTTGACGAGAAAAGTCAAGGCTCACAGGTCGGTCAGCTGGGACTTTTGAATGGCCTAGATAGATCTGTTGTTTTCCTCTTTCACGTAGCATTTTGTGCTAAGTTTTTGGATTGATGTACAGACAATAAAGGATGACAGATGTGTAAACTTCTGATTTTGATGAAATGAAATGATGGAAAAGTTGGTTTCAAAAAGATTGTAATTTTTATATTGATGTTTTATTATGATGCCATGTGAAGTGATTGTAGTGATTGTTCGTAGCCCACTCTTATCGTAGGATATGTACCGGAATGACTTGTGGGCGTCCCGGTGTGTACCTTGCGGTAAGGGGGCACTACAGAACCGACTTCTCTGATACCATTTGTTAAGAATAAAAATAAAGAACAAAAGAGAGAAAAGTCTAGAGGAAGAGAGAAGGCAAAGAACTTTATAAAGAGAGGAGAAAAACACAACTAATTCATCTTCATTTCTCCTAACGAAACAGTTACAACTATTTTTATACTATCCACCCATGATAGTATAGTTGTATAATGGCTATATTGTTTTTATACGTAACATGGTAGGTTGAGGTGCAGTTGTTCAAAGGATTAGCACTATAGGTGGAAGCAGCAGAGGTGTTGAGAGAGGTGGTGAAGAGAGGAAGCGAGAGAGGTGGAGAGAAGCTGAAGAAAATGCTGCAAATGATGAGGGGGAGAGATGTTGGGTTATTGGATTCAATTACATTAATGATATTGAATTGAATTCAATTACACTGTTTGGAACAAATCCAGTAATATTATAATTGAATTTAATTACACTATTTGGAACACAATCAAAATGAATTCAATTATTTCATATGACATTTTTACCCTTGACTAAAAAATAATCTTATTAAAGAATAAACATTCACATTTACATAGAGCAAGTTATGAATATCAATTTCATTATAAGTGATATCATCAAAAAAGTTCATTATTAGAATGAAAATAACAAATTGATTGCAAATGACATTAGGCTAGACCGAGCTATGAAGACAATAGACAATTATTATAATTTGGAAACTTAAAAATGCATGAGTGAGCAGTACCAAAAAATTTTCATATATATACACATATGATAACCAAATCCTTTTCTTATTTATATACACACATGGGAATTGAAATTTTATCCTATATACAAACACACATGGCAATCAAACATTTTTTCTCTATATAAAAACATATAGTCACAAAACTTTTTTGCAATATATAGACACATGCTAACCAAATCTTATTCCTATATATATACACACACATGTCGATAAATTTTTTCCTATAAGTATACTCACATGGGCACTGAGCTTTTATCTTATGTAAATACACACATAGCCATAAATGAGTACTGAGCTTTTATCTTGTTTATACACACACACATATGGGTACCAAGCTTTTATCTTATATACACACATGACCGTTATATATATGCACACACACACACTCACGACCACCAAACGTCTAGCAACAACAGCCAAAATGATGCAGCACCAAGAACAGGAGAAGAGTAGCAAAATGCGGAGTAGGAGAAGAGTAGTAAAACTTAGAGGACAAAAGAGAAAACGACGTAGCAGTCAAAGCACCAGAGGATAAAATAAAATTCATAGTAGCAGAAAAACAGAGAGTAGCACTCTAGTCTCCAATAAAACGCAGTGTAGAGGAAAAACAAAAGCTCAAATGCAACAGCTAAGAAGAAGTAAAAACGACACGATATCAACTTGGGAGAAAGACCAAAACGTAGCCAAGATAGGAAGAAGCGAAACGCAAAAGCCAAGAGCAACGCAAAGCGAAGAGATGGGAGAAGAGTAGCTGCAGTTGCATGGGTATTATTGCAATGATAAGGTTACTGTGTTGAAGAGTATTGCATGGGTATTTTTGGAAGACTCATTTTCAATGTTTAAAAACAAGAGCTAACAGTCGTTTGTAATTCAATTCACAGGGTTTGTATCGTGAATTGAATTTATAAAGAACAGTGGGTTTCAATTATATATGTGAATTAAATTATCTTTGTTTTTCTGTTCCAAACAAGTGAATTGAATTCAATTCATCTAATTCCAAACAGGGTATTATTGATGCATCAATGTCAATGCACTTACTTATGTGGTTCCTAAGTTTAAAACCAATCACAACATTTCAAATGGCGTCATTGTTAAGAAATCTACCAAAACAATTCAACCAAAAGTAATAAAACTAATATTATCCTCTCAAATAATCATCTCATTTTGAACCAAATTTTCTTTATAGTATTCAGTGTACAAAGATTCAGAAGTTAGAGTTCTCCTCAGATAATACAAACTCAGTGCATATGCATAAATACAAATTAAAAATATTTACAGAAAAATTTCTCAATATCAAAATTTAAAAAAATAATAAATAAGTGCACTTCTCCACACTCTTAGTCTCTATCTTCATTGTCTTTTTTTAATTATTTTACTTTAGTTAATTTTATCTTTCCTGAAATAATAACAATATATGGTTTTAGAAATGTTATCTATTTGTATATGCAAACTACCTTTTATAATAATAAAATGTTTTAATGTTAGTTTCTATTTTCTACGCAAACTAAAATTAAATAAGTTATACTTGAAAAATTGAAAATTAATTAAAAATTTCAAGCTATTGTTAAAAAAATATTCTAAGAATGTACCCTTAACATAATGAAGGACAGGCCAATTTTCGCTGCTCTCTGAGAGGGCTTTCGGGACCTTAGCCTTCCCCTACATGAGCTTGAAACCAAAAATGCGGTCTTCTCCATGAATCCTCATAAGGCTCCGAGGATTGATGGCTTTAATGCCCTCTTTTTTCAAAAACAATGGAGGACCGTTGGGCCCAAAATAATGGACTACATCTAGGAGGTCTTCAGTTCTGATCGATGGAAAGCGGACATAAATCAAACGGTGTTGGTGTTACTCCCTAAAATCCCTTCCCCAACTAGTATGGTTCATTTCCGGCCTATTAGTGTATGCACGGTTCTCTACAAGATAATATCCAAAATGCTTGTGAATTGTCTTAAATCCCCGATGGAGCATCTAGTGGCCGATACCCAGTAGTTTCATTCCTGGGCGACACATTACAGATAATATCATCATAGCTGAGGAGGTCATCCACACGATGCGTAAGAAACAATGGAAGACTGGCTTTTTAGCAATCAAGGTAGACATGGAGAAAGCTTATGACAGACTCTGCTGGGAGTTTATCCATAGCACTCTGTCAGACATCGGTCTCCTAGCTCCACTTCTCAGGTTTATTATGAAATGCGTGATGACAGTCACTATGCAAGTCGATTGGCAAGGCTCTAAATCTCCCCCTTTCCACTCCTCGAGAGGGATTCGCCTGAGAGACCTACTCTCACTGTACCTTTTTGTCCTGTGCATGGAACAATTAGGTCATCTCATTTCGACAGAGGTGGGACAAGCTACCTGGAAACCGATCAAGATGGGTCATACATGGCCTTCCATCTCACATTTGTTCTTCGCCTACGATCTGGTCCTTTTTGCAGAAGCTACAAACTCCCAGGTTCAGCTTATTGCTAATACTCTGGTAGTTTTTTGTTCCACCTCGAGTCAAAAGGTCAACACTGCCAAAACCAAGATTTTCTTTTCCAAAAATGTTTCTCCTGCGGACGCTCATCGCCTCAGTCAATTTTTAAACATCACCCGCACAAATAACCTGGGGAAGTCCTTAGGAGTTTCGCTTATCCATGAGCATACCACGAAGCGCACTTACCAATATATAGTGGACGCAGCTCAAAGGAAACTCGCTAGATGGAAGGCCCAGACTTTGTCGTTAGCAGGCCGAGTCACCCTCGCTCAATCTATCATCTCGGCGCTCCCTATTTTTACCATGCAAAGGCCCGACTCCCGCGACAACTCTGTGATGAGTTGGAGTGCCTCATGCGAGCGTTTGTCTGGGGTGATACCAGTGATCACCGACAAATGTATCTGGTCAAGTGGGTGGAAGTTTGTAAACCCAAACAAGAAGGGAGGCTAGGCTTAAAACGTCTTCGAACGTCTAATGATGCGCTTTTGACCAAACTTGGTTGGGATTTGATTACTAAACCCACTTCCTTATGGGTCAAAGTCCTCCGAGCTAAGTATCACCTAGACCAGGATCATATCCCCCTCACTCTTAAGAGATCTATGGCTTCCACTACGTGGAGGGGTTTATCAGCTATCTGGCCATTTGTCCATCAAGGACTATGGTGGAAGTTGGGCAATGGGAGGCACATTTTATTCTGGTTGGACCCATGGGTGCCAGACAGGGGATCCCTAATTTCAGAGGTCCCCTCCTCTATTCCAGAGACGGTTCTGTACGCCATAGTGGCCGATTTCATGACTGGGGGAGGCTCTTGGCAATGGCATCTATTTCAATAGTATCTCTCCCCCTCTGTTTGTATGGATATAGAGACGATCCAGTTAGCTACGTCTAGCACCACAATGGATACTCCTACTTGGGGTCCTACCCAGAACGACAAGTTCACTACTGCTTTCGCGTACGACTTAATCGAGGGTTCCTCCACTGTTTCAGCCGGGAGATCGTGGCCTGTTATCTGGAAATGGGTTGGCCACCAACGAATTCGAGCTTTTCTTTGGTTATTGTTCAAGCTAAAGCTTTTGACTAACCAACAATGAGTAACATGTCACCTCATGCTCTATAACAAGTGCCCTTCCTGAAGCCATGAAGAATCTACGTTGCCCACCTATCGCGATTGTAGACAAGTTAAAGCTTTCTGGTGTAAATTCCAACATGCCCTAGTGGACTCAGACTTCTTTTTTCATGATGTAGAACAGTGGGTGACTTGTAATCTGACCAAGCTGGACCAAGTCCAACAAGTTCAACGGACTATCATTTACGAGGTAGCCTGCTGGTTTCTTTGAAAATGACGCAATAAAAGGGCTTTTGGTTGGCCAAAAGAAGGTCATCGAACAGTTATAAACTATGTTAACTGGATTGTCCGGGCTAGACTCATTGAGCGATGTGTGTTTGGGGAACACAAGCTAGTAGTGGGCCAATCTGTGGCTTGGGTCAAACGTATGGAAGATTGGGTTAAGCTTAATACCGATAGAGCCATCAAGAGTGGGACGAACATTACCTCTGCTGGTGGTCAATCCGAGATTGACAAAGCCAGTGGTGCGGGGGTTTCTTGTATCACATTGGCCACAGCTCTCCCTTGCTGCGAAACTTTGGGGAGTCCACTTAGACCTTCTCTTGGCCTGGAATCTTAGATTCTGATGGGTTATTCTTGAAGTGGATTCTTTGGAGGTGATAAATCTCCTTTTTACGGCCATCTTAACGTCGACTGAGTATTCTTTTTTAGTGACAAGTATTCGGGAGATCCTGCAACGAGCTTGAGAAGTGAAGAGTCAACATGTGCATGGGAAGGGAATCAATGTGCGGCCAGTCTTGCCGCTCTTGCTGCTTACTCTAGCATCGGAGTCCATCTCCTTCAGGAGGTGCCAATGATTCTCATAACCCTTATGTACCGTGATATTCACGATGTCTTGTACCATAAAGTTCTGCATTAATTAGGTTCTAATTTTTTTAATTGTTTACTTTTCCCCTGTATTAAAAAAGAAAACTAAATCATGACCAATAATGTCAAATCTCAACTTGACTTAACCTGGGCCATGGATCATAATTCATAGTACGATTCAACTTTTTAAATCCAAATCTTCAAGTCATAATTACCTTCCTTCCATCACAACAAACAGAATTATAATACCTGAAGTCGTCGAAAAACGAATCTCCGAGGATCACGTCCCCTAAGCCACTGAAAAAGTAGTGGTTTCACATCAAAATTTCCTATTCTTTTTCACCGCATCGGACGAGACATGTGGTCGGAGTGTCGAATCAAAATTCACTTGAAAGTTCACATCATTCTTTGTTTTAACGACGTCGTCTCTATTAAATCATAGTTAATTTTCTGCGCCTCCCAACTCCTCTAGGTTACTAAAACTAACCAATAACTCCCTGTTCCGTAGATGATTGTGGATCAAATTTAACATAGCCATGAATTGAAAACTTTGGATTTTTCAGTGAACATACGGAAGTTTATTCTGCCGGATTCTCCAATCCTACAAAAAAAAGCTGACCAACAACTCAGGCAAAAATTAGATGTTGAGCATCACAATATTGGAAATTTTACTACGGCAACTTAATCTTGTAGTAGATGCTTGTCTATGTACAATCAGACGTAGCTTTCAGGATCTTCTTTGCCTGCCATTGTTTAAATCATTTCCTTTCGGCCAATAATTCAAACATTTATCTTTTTTGTTCAATTCCCTCTATTCTGACGTAAAACAGATAATATATATATATAAAAAGTTACTTTGCAGATCAATATATTCACTGCCCACTAATGACAGAGACATTGAAATCCAATAATTAAGGTAGGTAAAATCTCAAATTCAGACAC